>JAQSVH010171032.1:0-11376 GCA_029448705.1 Adansonia digitata
TGATGAAGAAAGATGTTCCTTTTATTTGGGATAAAGCTTGTAGTAATGCTTTCAAAAGCATTAAGGCCTATTTGTTACAGTCGCTTATTTTAAAAGTGCCTATACAAGGAAAAACTTTGATCCTTTATATTGCTACACAAGAACGTTCTTTAGGAAATGATCTTTTATATTGATCCTTTATTCTCTGAGATGAATAGTCTTTTTTGTGCAATTCCAATTATAGAGAAAGACTTGTCTGGCATTAATGTTCACTGTTAAAAAGTTGAGGCATTATTTGCATGCTCATACTGACTATTCGATATCTTGAGCAGATCTTCTTAAGTATCTTATGTCCAAGGTTGTACTTAGTGAAAGATTGACAAAATGGGCTCTGTTGTTACAAGAGTTTGGTATCACTTATGTTCCACAAAAGGCTGTTAAGGAACAAGCATTGGCTGATTTTCTAGCAAACCATCCTATTCCAGATGATTGGGAATTCTCTGAAGATCTTCCCAACAAAGATATTCTTTTTATTGAAATTCCTAGGCCATGGAAGTTGTTCTTTGATAGAGTTGCACAGCAAAAAAGAGCTGGAGTAGGTATTTTCTTCATCACTCCGGAAGATGATGTATTACCTTACGTATTCACTTTCACTGAAAATTGTTCCAACAATATAGCAGAATACCAAGCTCTGATCATTGGATTAGAGATAGCAATTAATATGAAAGTCACCCAAGTTCAAGTATATAGAGATTCTAAATTGGTCATCAACCAACTTCTTTCACTTTATGAAGTGAAGAAACTGAAGCTTTTACCATATGTTAACTATGCAAAGAAACTCTTAGACTGGTTTGACAAAGTGAACTTAGAACATATGCTAAGAAAAGAAAATAGACAAGCTGATTCTCTCACCAATTTGGCATCATCTCTTGTATTACTAAGTATTGAAATAAAGGTTCCTTTGTGTAAACGATAGGTCTTGCCGTCAATTACTATCTCAAAAAAATAAGATATCAAATCCAATGTTGTTTCAGTTTGTGAAATTGAGAAAGAAGATTAGAGGCAATCATTGATTGATTATCTAAAGTATGGTAAATTACCTTGTGATCTAAAGCATAAAACAGAAGTGAAACGTTGAGCTCCTCGATTTATTTACTTCAAGGGTACACTTTATAGTTATTTTTTTTGTGGAGTCTTTCTTCGATGTTTAGGAGAAGATGAAGCATCCAAAGCTCTACAAGAAGCTCATTCCAAAGTTTGTGGTGCACATCAATTTGGAGCTAAGTTGCACTTTCAAATCAAAATGATGGGATACTATTGTTCTACAATGGTAAAAGATAGCATGAACTATGCCAAAAAGTGTCAAGCTTGTCAGTTTCATGCTAACTTTATCCATCAACCTCTTAAGCCATTGCATCCAATAGTCACATCTTGGCCATTTGATAGTTAGGGGCTTGACTTGGTAGGGCCGTTACCTAAGAGTTTGATGGGGCATATGTATGTACTTGCAGCAACAGATTACTTTTCAAAGTAGGCAAAAGCGGCACTTTACAAAGAAGTGAAGAAAGAAACTGTTGCAAGTTTCATTCGCACCAATATCATTTATTGGCATGGCATACCATGATACATCATGACTGATAATGGGAAGTAGTTTAACATTAGTAAATTATGTGAATAGTTTAACTTCGAGCAATATCACTTTTCAATGTACCATGCTCCAGCAAATGGATTGGCAGAAGCTTTTAACAAGACTTTATGCAATCTTTTTAAAAAAAAGTTGTTAACTGTTCAAAGAAAGATTGGCATGAAAGGATAGGAGAAGCTTTGTGGGCTTATCATACATATTGCACACTAACTTAAGCTACTCCCTATTCACTTGTTTATGGTGTAAAAGTTATTCTACCGCTTGAGCGGCAAATTTCATCATTAAAGATTGCAATTCAAAAAGGTATTGCTGATGAAGACAATGTGTACCTATGCTTAGAGGAATTAGAAGCCTTAGAAGAGAAAAGATTGGAAGCACAACAATGTTTAGAATGCTATAAAGCTTGATTTGTCCAAAGCTTTTAACAAGAAAGTTAAGCCATGATCATTTCAAGTTGGAGACTTAGTCCTTGCTGTGAGAAGACCCCTAAATACCACACATCGCATGGGTAACAAGTTCCTTTCAAAATGGGATATACCATATGTTGTTTGAGAAGCCTATACCAATGGTGCATACAAGATTATTGATCAAGATGGTGTTAATGTTAGACCAATCAATGGCAAGTTTTTAAAGCGATACTATGCTTAAAACATATGCTCCTAAGCACGAGCTTAAACTACACATTCAAAAAAAAAAAGAGAAAATGCTTGCTAAGTTGAAAATCCCTTATGGGACAACTTAGGCAAAAGTTAGAGCATAAATAAATAAATAAAATATATAAATGAACTACGTTATGACTTGATCCTTTAAAGGTACGTAGGCAACTTGGTTTCATTGCCAAGTTCAGTCAACAACAAAAACAAAAACAAAACCAAAAAAAAAAAGAGAAGTAAAGTTGGCTCTAATATTTTCTTTTGTCTATTTGAAAGCATAATGATTATGTTTAAATCCTTAAGTCAATCTTTGAGCATCTTTTCTCGAATTTTGAAGCCTAATTGCAAGGTTTTGATGTTCATGACAACTTTATGCTCAAACAATATTCAAGTCTTAAGGTAAAGCTTAAATGTTTGGAGTTTTTCAAAGTCAATCCTCCACCTTAGTGATGCTAACCACATTTACATCTTGGTTGATTCTTCATTGGCTACCAAGTGCAGTATCTTCTGCCACTTTACTAATGCTGACATCTTGGATGATTCTTTCTCAGCCATCAGGTTCAATATCTTTTACCATCTTGATGTTGAATCTTCCTAAATCATCAACTTCTTTGTTCATCGACTTAATGCATTCTCTATCTTTCAGCATCTTGATGTCGAATCTTCCTTAATCATTGAGATCGGTGTATCTTCTATCCTCTTCAATCTTAGTACTGATATCATGGATATATCTACCTTGATCATCGAGTTCGGTGTATGCTCTATCCTTAACCATCTTGATGCCACAGTTTGGATGAATATGCATTGATCATCAAGTTCGATGTATTCTCCATCTTCTACCATCTTGATGTGAAATCTTGATGACTTCTCCTTGATCATCAACATCTTGGATGAATCTTCCTTAATCATCAACTTCTTTGTTCATTAAGCTTGGTGTATACTCTATCTTTCTCTATCTTGATGCTAAGATCTTGGACGAATCTTTCTTTGGTCATCAATATCTTGGATTAGTCTTCTTTGGTCATTAATATCTTGGATGAATCTTCTTTGGTCATCAATATCTTGGATCAGTGTTCTTTGGTCATCAATATCTTGGAGGAATCTTCTTTGGTCATCAATATCTTTGATCAATCTTCTTTGGTCATCATATCTTGGATTAATCTTCTTTGGTCATAATCTTCTATGCATACTCTTTCACTATCTTGATACTACAATATCTTAGACAACCTTTCTTTGTCATCATCTTCAAAATTCTTACCTCGTCAAAGCTCTATAATGAAAGCTCCTCTGGTGACAAGTTAGAGAATATCAGTAGTTGGACACCAAATTTCACCAAGCACCAGGATGTCATCCTTGTCTTGATCATAAATGTATAATGATGCATATACATCATATATACTAGCCATTGTCTTTATCTTGATCATAACGGTATAATGATATTAATAGCATCATATACACTGGTAGTCTTCCTTGTTCTGAGGAATGTCAAACTTGATCAAATTTATGGTCTTAACATAAAGATCGAACTCAAACATTTCAAACTTGATCGGACTTGTGGTCTTGAATAAAGATTATTGTGGACATCTTACCTTTATAAATCTTGCAAAGAAAATAAATAAATAAATAAAGTTCAAGTTGATTTATATTTACTAGATATGAGATTGTCGGTGAAGAGATGTAATCCTTTTTCAATATCTTCATCTTCCTTAGAGAAAATAATGAGATACTCTTGAAGATCTTTGAAGTATACCATGGTGGTCCTATAAGAAAAAAATTATGTTCTTGAGATAAATATGATGTCGGATATAAAGCTTGGGATAGAATTAAAATTGTTACCTTGATATATGATTAAATCTCCAAACTAACAAAAAAAATATTAAAATTAATAATAATTGTCAACACATGAGATAAACATGATGTTTGTGGTGGCAAATAAAAAAAAAAGCAAAGTGTTAAGATTCATGCATAAATGATGACAAGTGAAGCATGATGCATGAGATTTCTATGCCTAGATTACAAGAAAAAAAAAGAAAAACAGAGACTAAAAGCTAGAAAGAATGTTTACCTCACTTTTGAAGAGATCTTGATTAGGAATTGATTAGAAAATTGGGTAGAGAAGTGTTGCTTTATAGAGAAAATACTCTAGTTCCAATTGGACTAAGATTGGCATTTTAAATAAATAAAAAATGCTAAATCCTAGTTGAACTAGGAAATCTTAGTTAAACTAAAATTTGACTTCATCTTGAAATAAACCTAGAATCTAAATCCTCCTCTGATTAAAATAAATTTTGATGGAGTATTATCTTTATTTCGAAGACAAATCCTAAGTGAACTTGTATAAAGGGTGAGTTTTAATTAAGTTGTCGCACCATGATGCAACCTTGCATGGACTTTTGTTACTTTGTTTAATGAAGCTAGAGTCCTTGATTTCAATTTGTGCTATGGTTGACATAGGATTTCTAAAGATAAGCTTTTCCACTTTCTTCTATGTGGGCTAAAGTGAATTATAAAAAAAATTGTTGTCTTGATAAAAGAAGATGGCAATAATTATTCTTGATTTTTGCATAAGAAAAAAATGATATATGTTGAATCAAAACTAATTGAATCTTATGACTATTTTCAGGACAATACAAAGGTGCAAATAAATTTTGGCATAAAAAAAAAAATCAAATTTCAAGGCTTGCTCACTTGTTACACTCAAAATAAAAAAAAATATGGTATACGTAACCAAGTCTTGAGGGGGCATTTGTAGAAGGAGAAAAATTTTGACCAATCATAAACTGCCATGTGTAAATTGATATTTCTTTTAATTAAGAAATTATCCATTAAATTTTGCATCACCATGTGCAATTGATGACATCATAAATAAATATTTATCTTTAATTAAATTAAAATTAATTTAGATTTTTATCTTTGATTAAATTAAAATTAATTTAAAGATAAATAAAAAGAGTTTTATCTCTAATTAAATTAAATTAAATTAATTAAGAGATAATTCATCAAGATAAAGTTATTAAAGAAGTTATATTCTTTAAGAACTCTTTTCTACTTAGCTCATTGGCACTATAAAAAGAGGTATCCACCAAAGCCATTAGACATAATTCACAAGCTTGAAGAGAAAAAGCAGATTTTGAAGATTCAAGTTCTCTCGAAGTCTCAAGAAGTTTTCTCTCAAGAAAGCAAAGAACACGGCTCTCATTCTTTAAGAAGCTACTCTCTGATCTTGTTTCAGCAACAGAGAGGAGATAAATTCTGTTTGTCAAGATCAAGTCTACAAGACCTTTGAAGCGACCTCAATAATTCAAGATCAAGTCTAGAAGACCCTTGGATTAAAGTTTTTATTGAAGAAAAGAATAAAAGGATTCCTTTATTTTGAAGAACATCTAGAGATTGCAACTCAAGTCTAATAAATCAAGTTGATTTATTTGTCTCCAAATTTTCTTAATCATTTTTGGACACGAAATTTGTGTGTACATGATGCTATAGTGGAAAAGCATTTGTACGCAGTAGAAGGCCTTAAGAAAGTCTAAGACTATGTTGGATTAATGACTAAATAATTTTCTAAATGCTTAAAGGTTTGACCAATCTTGATTATGTTGATTGAAGGCTGAAGGAACACCAAATGAATGTTGAGAATGGTCAAAAAATTATGTCTGAAACAAGTTAAACGAAGGTGCAGTACCACATGGAATTAATGTGGATTGAGTTAGGTATTTGATTCACACTCAAATTGGGAATCAATTTGGATCATATAGAATTTTATTAGTTTGAAGATTACATTGTAGTTAAGTTCATTTAGAGAGTAAGTATTCTTAATTGCAAAGAACTCCTAATAAGTAAGAATTCTTAATAATCAAGTAATGGGCTATATAAA
Organism: Adansonia digitata; assembly: GCA_029448705.1. Lineage (NCBI taxonomy): Eukaryota > Viridiplantae > Streptophyta > Magnoliopsida > Malvales > Malvaceae > Adansonia > Adansonia digitata. Next base: position 6,152 of record JAQSVH010171032.1, read on the forward strand.
TATTGAGGGGTTAAGGTTTAGAATTATGAGAAAGATATGAACCCTCTAATATCTCATTTTTGGAGAAAGGTTTGTGGGGATGTAAGGAAAAGTTTAGCAAAACACTAGGTTTATGGCATTGTGGTACCTTAATTTTGTCTAGGTAGATGTTCGAGTCATACTCATGTCCATGTCCAATACCAAAGTTTGAGTTTGGTTTAAATGTGAAGATGATTTAGGTATCGAGTCAGGACTAGCCGTCTTAATTTATATTGATTGATTTGTTTTTGGTTTTAATTTTATTTTTATGTTTTTCATTTTTAATTCTACTAGATGTACCCGTTTTGTGATCATACATTTTGTTGTCGCATAATTATGTATTTTATATTTATAAATTTTTATATACATTAAAATTTGTATTATGATGATTTCAAGCATTTATATATTCTTGTTCGTGTTGTTCTTTTTTCTTGCCATGTCATATTTGTCTCATGTCTACTATTTTTGGGTTTACTTGAAGGATCGAGCTCTTGCCTTAGGACTAAACTTTGTTTAACCTTGCATTGTAACTGGGCCTACCATATTTGCACTTTTCTCCACTCAAGGCCATTTTGGCCCTGACACAGCAACTAACCGGCTGCAACCACCCTAGTAGTCCCTACCATTATTCTCACAAGCCAGCCTATATTTTTCCTGTACATTCAACCATATTGATAGTCAGAAATTTTAGCACTAATTGGGGAAATTTTATAAACATACGTATGCTTTTGATGGCATAAGGATGGCATACTTTTTAAATTTTCATTTAATAAGTCATAGTAGATTTATTCCACAAATTATGTCCATCATTTATATAAAATAATTATATATCAGATATGTTAAGGCCCAAATCAATTAGACTTCAAAAAAAGTTTTGAATTAAATTCCTTGCAAGAAGTCTGACACATTTGAGATTTAGTGGGAGCATTCATGAATTATGGAAAGTTGAAATTCATGAAAAAGGTTATGAACAAAGTTATAGATATTTTGGATGTAATATTGAAAAGAGTTCCAAACTAGAGAGATTACATATTTATATCCACAAGACATAAAACAATTCATTTCATAATATGCCTGCGAAAGTGATTAGTTTTTGATTCTTGGTTACCATACTAATTAAGTTGATTTCAATAATTGCAAGACAACTGAGCCATATGATAGGAATCAATGTCTCGTTCTAATCCAGATAGTTTTGTGACTTGATAATAGAGATTATAAAAAATGAATTAACATATTCTCCAATAAGTAGACACTAGGAACAATACGATTATTTCAAATGCAAGTGGGAGATGTTGGTATACGCCCTTGAACCAATCGGATTGGGACATGGAATACATAGTCAAATAAACATATATGTATTACTAAATTAAAGTAACATAGGTTTTCCTTTACGTTATGGTTATGATTGACACTCATGCAAATAGTAATTGGATGAAGCCTTTGAAACACAATAGCATTGCAAAAATAGTAATAAGTTATGATGATGAGATCTTTATGTATTAAAGCCATGTTTCTAAAAATGTTCCTAGTCATCATATTGTCAATATAGGGCATTGGCAACATAAAAAAACTAGAATATGCTAAGCCTCTATTCTTTGGATGCATGTAACTCTTTGATCTCGTAGAATTTAAAATATATGAGATACTTGGGGATAGCATATGGGTGCTTGCTTTGTGGAAACAAGTTCATTGAACATGGCCCAAATGAGAACTCCATTTTGTATAAGTCACTTAAATGTTTATGAAAATGTTCTTATCTACTAGCTGTGTATAATGGTTCTTAGACTTGAGATACTAGGTCATCTTATAAGTGGAATGTTATACTTAGATCCATTACGAATGGGTCCATAATTAATGGACACTAAAATAAGGGCATATTAGGCATAACATGAAACATATGGAGGATGAATGAGTGATTAAGAAAGGATTCAACACTCTGAGTGACACAGAGATATATCTCAAATGATCTTGACTATGGTTAATTTGATTAGGTTTCTAGCCAGAGCATAATGGATTAAGATGAATAGTTCCTTATGGGTTCATGATCATTAACCATAAGTTGCAAGGATAAGGGTTCGAGTAGACACTACACTATGCTCATCTTTTATCTGGAATATTTAGTGAAAAGACCATATTACACTGATAGGCTGGTTACTAAAAGGTTTTGAAGAAGTCACACTTCATTCTATCAATATTTGAGTGGTCATGATAGGCTACTATTTATATTCATTGCCAACATGTTGAGAACCTATTGGCTCACACACAATAAGACAAAATTGTGAAATTGAATCTAGAATTTAATTAAAATAGACTTAATTAAGGAGGACTTAATTGAATAAGTTCAATTAAGAATAATTTAAGAAATAAATTAGATTTTTGAAATCAATTAGAGATGTCTTAATAAGGCAATAAAGATAAGGTTATCTTATCGGGATAATGTCTATTTGTAGACACGATTTTAGGGATAATATTAAATAAGTCCAAATAATTGTATTTGAAAAATTAATTAAATTATTTGATAACTATCTAATTAATTATTTAATATTATTTACATGAAGTAAAAATTGTTATATTAGGGTTAGAAAATTTAATTGTGAATCAAATTATCTAACATATAAATTAGGGGTTAGGCTAAAAGCCTAGTTATTAAGTTAATGGAGTTTGGTTGTGAACTACTCGTGGGTCTGCTAATGGGCTAGGCACATGGTGTTGCCATAATTGGTGTGCTAATGGGACTAAAATATTAATATGTTACTATTTGGATCAAATCTTGGACAAATTAATTAAAATAGTTTTAATGGGGCTTTAAGAAACACTCTAAGTTGGCGCCACCTGTACGGCTTGTATAATGGGTCTTGTTTATTCATTAAACAGCTAAGCCTAGTCCAAAGAGCCTATATACAACATTAAGTCATTTTTGGAAGAAAGTTGGCTTTTAAAAAACCTTAGGCAAAGAACTTTAGATCTCCTTAAAGGTTGTTATGCCAACCCCTTTACTTTCCCAAGCCTTGCTTTGTGCCGATTGGTATTCTGTTGATTTCAAATTGTTTTTTATCACAAAAAGGGTAGAAAATTAGTTATCTATCTTAGTGTAATCAAACGAGATAAAAAATTGTGAATTTTATATTTGTTTATTAGCATATGCAAATAATAACTACTTCCTCATGAAGTTGTTCTCTTTTTTTGGCATAATACGTAAGAGAAACATCCCTAGATCACATTAGATCTATACCCATTGGCAAGTTATCTTTTTCTTTAAGGCTTGAGTAGCATTCTAGCTAGCATTGGAGAACCACTAGCCTAAAAAAGGTTTCAATTACTGTTTATATGGATTATCGTTAGAGGTAAGACACTTGTGTTGTTTGTGATTTTAGATCTCTTTTTTAGAAGATTCATGCCTAGCACAAAGGATCTTTTAGACCTGGAAAAAAGTCAAATTACAATGTTAGGTAATCATTGATCTTATGATTGTTTTAATTCAGATTCGTTTACCACATGTAAAACCCTCCTTAAAAGATATATAGGAAAGTTTGGCTTTTCTATCTTTACTTGTTCCCATGTGTGTATGTTGATATTTTATGAGTTTTTGAATGTTATTTTTACGTGAGGCTAGATTTCACTGGGGATAGGATTCCTAACAACAACTAACTTTTTTAACGCCTCTATAACCTAAACTTGGCCTACCCAAACATGCCCTCAGTAACCACTGCTCACACAACCACCACCAAAACTAAAGCATATGATAGCTTATAAACTGCATCAAATCTAGACCAAAAAATTGAAATATCCATAATTAACAAAAGAAAAAAATTAGAAAAGAAAAAAATAATACTACAAAAAAAGCCTTCTTTCATTTTAGCCCTAAGTGATTTGGGAAGATTAATGCTTGCTTTCATAAATCCTAATCGTTGGGAGGAAGATAGTACGTAAAAGGAGCCTCAACTAGAGTTTGGCGACCATCCAATGATGGATGGCACTGAATTAAGAAAGTGAAGTTTTAGGCTGTAAACTTAGCTCTAAGATATTCTAGCTTGTTTTTAGAGAGTTTAAGGTTGAAAAGAGAAAATAAGGAAGAAAAAAGCATTTGGTGAGGGTTTTGGCGTCATATGAACCTAGCGAAGGGTTAAACAGAGAGATAAGAGAAAAAAAAAAGAGAAAGAGGAAAAAAAATGAAAAACAAAAGGTTTTATGCTACTCATACAGCACCAAAATGATGTCATATCAAGAGACGGATCAGGGCATTAACTTGAGTGTTGACTTATGGGTTAGCTCGAGTTTGTATACCTTATTTACTCTAGAAAATACCCCTATGAATAGGTTAGGAGTAACTATGTGCCTAACCTAGTTTTGTAATGTAAAAGCACCAAATAAAAGCCAAAAAAAAAAAAAAAGAAGAAAAGAAAAGAAAAATGGAAACAAAAAGTGGAAAAAATAAGAAAAAGAATATTTATATATTATTCTTTTTTATTGTTTTTTATGAATAAACTTACACACCTCACTTCATATGAAACTAACTCCCAAACCCTTTTCATATGAATATCTAGTTATTAAGTAGACAAACTTTAGTAGGTGTTGAATTCACCTAGTCAAAATACATTGGTGGCAACTCCAAGTCAAATGGTTATTTTGTAATTACTATTTAAGGTTAAGTTGGAATAGCTATTTGATCCAACAATTAGTTTCTAATAAAATAATACGAGACAAGAAAAAGAAATTTCCCTGTCCAAATTATGCTTGTCAGATTCACATTTGGCATGTTACAACAATTTGAGGACTATGCTAGGGAAAGCCTAAGAGAGTTAGGCCTAAAATTAATCAATTGTCATTTAACAAATTAATTTGTACATAAATTCATGCATATTATTGTCATTTTATTTTTTCTACAATTTTTTTGTTGATATTATGTTTAGGGCATTTAGAATAGGTGTTATAGAATAGGATGCAAAAAGGTTTGTTCGTTCCACTTGAACACACTATGTTTATGCATATACATTAGATTCTCCTCTAGACGTATGGAGAAAGCATAGGTGATTTAAAATTTCAAAAGGACGTGAAGTAGCTATGCCTTTTGAGGTGTTAGCCTCTATCCAGGCTAGTAAAAAATTACACGTTGTAGTGTTGTTAGCCTTCGTATAGGCATGGAAGATACTCCCACTTGAGTTTGACCATTTTTAATAAAAACCCGCAATAGGTAAAGATTAAGGTGC
>JAQSVH010171032.1:11476-43002 GCA_029448705.1 Adansonia digitata
GTATAGGCATGGAAGATACTCCCACTTGAGTTTGACCATTTTTAATAAAAACCCGCAATAGGTAAAGATTAAGGTGCCTTATTAGTCCTTTTCTGGACTCGAGGGAATAATTCTAGAGATGTTACACCCTAACTTCATATCATGTACTGTAGTGGCTAGTCTAGGTAGAGCCATGCTAGATTTGTGCTAGAAATAAGTTGAGTTAGGTGCATAAAGGGGAAAAGATCTTTCTTTTGACACTTTATTTTATGATTTGAACATGTAAAATAGGCAATGATATACATACACCATCATTCGCAATAAGATTCTTCTTTTAAAAGGTCATGTCACCTTTATCTTATGATTTAAACAATTAAAATTAGGCGATGATGCACGGACATCATCACTTATAATAGGATCATTCTTTCATCTCAAGACACATCTTGGTCACTTATTTTATGATCTGGAGATCAGATGGTGACAAACGAATATCGTCACTTATAATAAGATTTTTCTTTCACCTAGAAGGTGTCGCAACACCTTCCTTTTATTGTCCTAATGTATAGTTCGAGTGATGATGAATGAATATCATCGCTTGTGACAAAATCATTCTTTTGCCCCATTAGGCATCATGATATCTAATGAATTTTTTGGAACAAGCTTCATTTTCCCGCATCATTTCTTTTATTTTGTTATTTCTTAATTGACATTTTTTTTCTTGTCTATTATATTGTCACCATAAATATAGTAGACAATGATAAATGAAAATCATGTTGCCTATAATGACGTTGATCATTTTCCTCTAAGGCAACATTACACCTTAATTTTTTACTTGGTCTAATCCAAATTGATAATAAGCATTTTAAATGTTGTTTGCACACTTTACGCATTCCATACACTACTATTTATATTCCATCTTCATCAACAATAAGCTTTTTGTAGATATTGTTCTTCATCATGTTTGTCTCTTTGATGCATTACATAAACATCTTTTCGCAACGTGACTCGGATGGGAATCCTGATCAGCATGACTTAAAATGGCAAATGTATCCATTGTCTCTATATAAATATCCATAAATAATTATTTCCTTTTATTTCTAAGGGCCTATATCATGATTATTATTCTTTTTTTTTTGTACGTGGGGACTGAGTTATCAAGATAAATCGCTCACTTGACTTCTCTGAATAGTCATTATGAAATGACCATTTTTTTTAAGTTTATAGTTTAAGGATTATGAAACCCATAAAAACAAACTCTGAGGTTTGCACTCATACCAGAGATCACTTGAAAGGGTCTGAGAGTCGGTTACAATCACAAGAAAGGATTGACGTTCTCGTCATGCCCTGCAATCAGTATCTTATTAATCATGTTTTAAAATAAATTTGATTTTTATTCAGTTTTAATATATTCGATATCTAATTATAATTCCCATAATATTTTATTAAACAAATTTATTATGTTAAGGAAAGTCAGGTTTTATTACTCTCAGAAATCATAAAATTATTCATACCTTCTCGGGGAACCAAGTGGACACGAATTCTTTATCGTATCCTGTTTGAAAACTATGCGGAATATGAAAGGTTTTATTTTCCCAAAACTGAAAAATCTCTACTTCCTATTTGAAAAGGATATCTCATTACTAAAATAATTTGTAGAACACCTTACATATTCTTGTAGGAATTTTACGTACTATTTTAACATTGAAGATATTGCCTTAATTTTCAAAAATTTCAATTTTATTAAAATAGTAATAAAATAACCTAAGACTTGAAAATGGTCTAAAATGACGAACCTAACCTTAATGTACACTTTCGATGTAAAAGTATCTCATTAATCACAAAGGACTTATTCTAATGCAAAATTATGAAATGCTCCTAAGATATACTTTTGACATAAAAGTATCTCGGTAACCCCTAAAAGACTAAAAAATGATTAAAAAAGGGTGAACCTATCCTAAATATGCACTTTTGAACTAAAATCATCGTAGTGAAAAAAATTATCAAAATGCCCTTAGGGCATAATTTTGATGTGACAGTATCTTAAAACCCTAATGGACTCGAAAATGATTAAAAATTAGGTGAACCCATACTAAATATGCACTTTTGACCTAAAAGCATCCCGATAAAAGATTTATCAACATGCCCTTAGAGTATAACTTCGATCTAAAAGTATTTCGGTAACCCTAATAGACTCAAAATGATTGAAAAAAAGGATGAACCTATCCTAAATATACACTTTCAGCCTAAAAGCATCCTAGTGAAAAAAATTACTAAAATACCTTTAAGGTATACCTTCGACGTGAAAGTATCCCGGTAACCCTAATAAACCTTAAAATGATCTAGGAAGGCTAAACTAATCCTAAAAATTCACCTTCAACATAAACGCATCTTGATAAAATTATCAAAATACCCTTAGGATATACATTCAACCTGAAAGCATCCCAGTAACCCTAGCAGACGCTAAAATGATTGAAAAAGGGTGAACCTATCCTAAATATGCACCTTTTTCATAAAAGCATCCTAATTACTATCTAAGACTTGATTTTAGGAAAATTTCCAAAATGCCTCTAAGGTATACCTTTGACGTGAAAGTATCCCAATACCCTAATGGACACTAAAATGATAAAAAGGAGATGAATTTAGTTTAAATGGAAAAGCTAAAATTTTAAATTTTAAATTTTAAATTTGACTTAAAATGTACAATTTGCAATTAAGCCCTTAATTTTTGAAAATTACATTTTGTAAGGACCGATCAAATACGAAAAGTTTTTAAAAATTTTTATATCCCTATGGAAGGCCCTCAAAATAATAGAAACTTTTAAAAGTGACTAAATGACAATTTACCACTAAAGATTAAAATCTGTTACTTAGTCCATAAACTTTTGAAAATTTTCATTTTAGTCCCTACATGGTAAAATATCCTAAGAAATCATAAAATTATATGAAAATATGCATGAACAATACAGCAAATATATCAACAAGAATTTGGCCAAACAACTTGGCCTTAAAATTAAATTTTCTTCTACATTTTGCAAAATAGTCCTTAAACTTTGTAAAATTACATTTTGACCCCTATATGATAAAACATGACAAAATATCACTACAAATCATCAAATCAGCCAAGAATCAATAGAAAAATGACAAAAGTATGTACAAAGGTTCGGCCAAGCACATTTGGCCACAAAGCATAATTTTTCACATTTTGCAATTTAGTCCCTAAGCTTACTAGTATTACAAAATAATCTAAAAAATCATGAAATGAAAACTAAAATAAGCACAAAATCATCATTATCAACTCCAACCAGATTCGGCCAAGGTGAAAAATACCAAACCTAAACATGTTTTGATAAAGAAATAAATAAAAAAAATCATGGAAATAAACATAACTAGTTATCATAAAACTTAAATAAAAATAAAATAAATGTGCAAATATTCTAAATAACATATTAACACCAAACATCATGAAATGAACAATATAAACATCATCATAAATGCAACAAAATCAAAAGCACAACACAAAAATAATATTCTATATGCATAAAAAAATAAAATTTAACAAAAATCACAACAAATACACAAAATTTTCTATGCTTAGCCTTTCAACATGGATGAAAGTCCATGAGGCTTAACATGGATTTAAATCATAAATGAGGAAAGATATGACTGGAGATGAAGAAAAATTCAAGGATTAAACATTATACCTTGAATAAATTGAAGGCTAAAATAAACTATAATTTTTTAGGGATTTTTTTTCTTTTTTTTCTCAAGCAAGCAAAAAAAAACCCCCATGAAAAGAAATCCTCCCCCTTTTATAAAAGGGGAGGTTCGGCCAAGAGGATGCCTAAATCTTCTTGTCATGATTAGCATACAAAGATGAGATTTGTATTAATTTCACAAATAATCAAGAGTCATTCAAAAATATTATCATGATTGCCTAGATAATATCATGTAATTGGTAATTATAGACCAACTAAATTGGTTAGGGAAATGTTGGATATCAATTAGACTAGTTTCTACAGAACTAGTAGAAAATAACTAATAAATAAAATAAAATTAGAAAAATAATAACAATAAAATAGGAAATTTATAATTGATAATTATAAATAAAGTTTTAAAATGAAATAATAAAAAAAAGCTGATTGAAACTCCAAAACTCGTGAAATTATACAAAAAACCTTATCGAAAAAATTATCATATACAAAAAATACAAAACTCATAAAATAAATTGAATATTTACAAACTGAATTAATATGAATTAAATAATAATATTTGAAACATTTTAAAAACTATAAACTCAAAAAATCTTGCAAGAAAAATTTCGGAGTGAAAAACCCATATTTCAAAAATAGCAAAATTATGAAAGAAAATAAAATAATATAAAATAAGTTTCTCAAAAAAGATTTAACATGAATTAAATAATAATATTTAAAGAATTTTAAAAGTTATAAACTCGAAAAAGTCCCATCGAAAAAATTTATGGCGTAGAAAACTCCATAATTAAAAACAGGAAAGATTTTAAATAAGTGCAAAACTTATAAAATAAAATAAAATTTTTAAAACTAATTTAATATGAATTTAATGAAGATATTTAAATAATTTTTAAAATTATAAACTTGAAAAAATCACTCAAAAAAATTTTACGAAATAGAAAACCTCGTATATTGAAAACACGAAAAAATTTGAAAGAAGATACAAAACTTATAAAATAAGTTTGTAAAACTGATTTTATATGAATTAAACAACAATAATTGAAGAATTTTAAAAATATATATAAACTTAGAAAAATCTTCTCTAAAACAATTCATGGAGTAGAAAACTCTGTATTTCTGAAACAAAAAAAATTCTAAAATTCATAACAACTAAATAAATTTTAAAAAACTAATTTAATGGTAGTTGAATATGAATATTTAAAAAAATTATAATTCGAAACTCGAGAAAATTTCACCAAAACTTTTACAGGTAAAAGAAAATTCCTATTCTAAAATCGAGAAAATTTTCAAAAAATACATTGAAACTTATATAAATGAATTAAGTAAAATATATTATCCAAAATATTAATTTATAAAATGATAAAGAAATAGCTTTTTAAAAAAAATTCACGAGTATAATACTCGCAATAATATGAAAAAAATTCAAAATCAATTACAAAAATGAGCAACTTGACAGCTTATCGTATAAAATGGCAACACAAATTTTTACTTGAATATTTCTAATTTTTGGAAGTACATATCAGTATAAATACTACACATGTATCAGTAAAAATACACGAAGGTTAATTTTCCAAATTTAACGAAAAATTCTCAAAAAAATTCTTAAAAATGGGAAATTTGACTGTGATATCATCCGCATAGATAGATTTTCAAATTTTCAAAAGAAACTATTAAAAATAATTTTTTCTTAAATATTCATCTTGTATATCCGAAATTAGAGATCAAAATATAACTTTTTTATCACGTGAACTTACAGCTATTTAAATTATGAGTAAAAAGGTCTTGAAAACGTCTTGTTCATTTGAAAAAGATCGTTCCCAATGAGGATGGCCATTAAATTCTCAATTTTGGATATTTAGGATTATTGGAAAAATCGTTCTACAAAATTACGTGTCTACATAACTTACTTTTATATGAATCAAAATTCTGTTCAAATTAAAGAGCTTTAAAATTTATTGTTTAATCGGAGGTACACATGGTTAGCATGACTGTCGAAGAACATTTGGTTCTTGATGCAAAGGAATTTTTGTTGACTCATGATGAGGAAAACTTTCTCATGGTTGACATCCTTTGGGAATAGATTTTTTTAAAATTTAATGCTTTAGCAATGGATTTGTAAAATAAATATTGAATATTTTTGAACATATTTTTTATAATAATTTGTTGTCTAAAGGAAAATTTATTTTTCAAAAATGATGAAAAAGTATCATTGTTGGAAAGGAGATAATACCTTTGTAGTTCTCTTTTATGCTTTTTCACATGTAGATCATAGAGGCCATAACTAGTTGAAAGACTTCATGTTTCGAAGAGTATAAATTCTGACTTGAATCTAGACATGAACGGAATGAACTTTTTAAAAATTTTTGACTTTTTTGCAAAATTAAATAGATGAAATATTTTTTTTAAAAAAAATCTAAATTGTGGTAATTTCATATGCATCAAGGTTATACCATCGCATTTTTTTTATAACCGTAAAAATATAAGTTTTTTTAATCATCCATTTCATAAAATACTCACAATTCACTTTCTGAGGCATAATGACCAAATAAGATAATCTTATGTCCCCATCAAAACCTTTTAGGCCATATTTCTTTTTGGCTATTTCCCAAAATCAAAAGTAGTCATCTCAATGCAAAACTCAAAGGATAAAACATGGAATACCCTTAAAAAATTCTCACTGTTACATGATTTCTCATTGGTGATAAGCCAAAAAAGAGGGGAGATGCTTATGAATATGGAGATAAAGGAGAATTAATGCATGAATTAAAAAAAACATAAAAAAAGGAAAAAAATAAAAAAAAGTGAAAAATTAAATGCAATATCATGTGATTTAGATGTTCAAAATATTTTTGAGAAAACCTTTTTGTAAGAATGGCCCTTCTTACTAAGTACTTGTGTTTGAGTGATAAATAACCATCTTCCGTGGTCGCTCTACAAATAAGAAAATTATTCCTTTTGTTGCCCCTTCAAGCCTAATAAATTATTCCTTTTTTGAACTCTAATCAAGGATCACCCTTCATTTTATGGAGCATGGAAGCAAAAAATCTTTTTTAGAAACATTAAGGAGTAAGGTCCATTCCACATGTGAAAATAACTGACATGATGGGGCAAATGTGAAATATATCAAGTTTCCAAAATTTAAGATTCCTTTCATGATTAAAAAAATGAGGGATAAAAAGAACAAGAAATAACAAAAAAGCCTTAATCACAAAATCAAAAAAAAAAAATAAAGCAAAGGAATATGTAATGCTTAAGAAAAGGATGAAACCCCTCATTGAAATAAATGATGCTTGACCTGATCACCCTTAAACATATGATTTGGGCCTCTTTAAGTTTTCCTTCTAAACCTCAAACCTTGACCTACATTACGCACCTTGGAAAGTCCCTTTTGATTAAGTAAAATTGTTTGAACTGATAAGCCCATACCTCAAGAAATTGTTCTTTTAGATCGATTTTGAGTTTTTTTGAAAGTTATGATAAAGCAAGAAAATAAAATGAAAAATGGAAAGAATGAAACTCAAGGATGAAACTAAAAAAACTAGGCAGTCCAAAGCAAAATAGGAGAATTTTCATTGTCACCAAGAAGATTACTGAGATTTTATGAAGGCAAATACATTTTTGAAAAAAAATCTAAGGACATCCAAAAATCCTTAAAAGTCCTAAGTTGTCAACTCTTATTTAGAGGCATTGACTCTGAAAATTAAATCCTTTATATTTCCTAAATTAACCTTTTGACCATGATTCAATCATGGCCAACCTTGATGCATGTCAAATACTATAATTAAAAAATTTAAAAGAGTATCAAATTGGTTTGATTTTCAAGGAATTCATAGTTTATAAGGGCTTGATCAATTTGTGAGCCTAAGAAAAGAGTTTCCTTATAGGATCAACTAAAATCCTACTGCAGCAAATCTTCCAAATTCAATTAAAAAAACAAAGATACTGCCAAAAAAATTCTAATAAAAGATCATCAGTCTTTAAAAGACTTAAACACCACATATTATGAGTGGGACACTGCTTTAGCCTAACAGCTTTCACCAGATGAGTTTTTTAAACAAAATCCCTTTTTGCAATAGGAAAAATTTTTTAATGATGTTATAAAAAATACAAGGATTTTTTTAATCGAAAAGCAAAATACGACATGAACTTTGATCTACAAATTTGAAAATAAGAAATAAAAATCTGAGGCACATACATTTTGTCAAGAGTTTGAAACTATCAGGGCAAAGAAATGGTGAAATGATTAAAAAGAAATGATTTCTTTTAGAGTGTGAGAGCTCAAAGTACATTCTAATTTGAAAAAAAAAAATTGATAAGAAAGATCAAGCTATGTTTAGGGAAAACCAACTAGAGTCTTAATCTTTTCATCTCGCACAAGCTTATGCATAATTTTCATCAATGCCTAGGCATCTAAGTATCATTCATTAACATATGCATTATTTCATGTGCTTTTGCACCATTTATTGATATTTGCATCTGTGTTGTTTCACGTGCAATTGTAATTTTTTTTATATTTGTATTTGTGTTATTTCAAATGCATCTACTCTATTTGTTAACATTTGTATTTGCACCCTTTCATGAATATTTGCATCATTTAAGGCATTGGCAATTACATCTTTTGTGAGTAACTGCATTTGCATAATTTCATGACAAGATCCAACTGCACTATGCTGTATTTGTATTTTTAATAGGCATTATTCATGCATTGCTTCATGTGCATTCGTATCATCATTAAAAACATAAGTATCATTGTGCGTTTGTGTGTAAACCATTTAGCAATAATATGTATTCGTATTTATCTATGTGTCTACACAATTTGACTTCCTTTAACAACAACATCATTTATAGGATCACTACATCATCACACATGCTTGGTAATTGCAGTTGCACCATCCATTGCTTATTTGCTTATACATGTGAATAATAGGTCAAGATTAGAAAGTTGGAAATTGATGAGAACAAAATGTTGATTGTTTGATTTGCATTAAAATTTGTAGAACCATTTACTACATTGAGTACATATATGCATTTATCTCTTAATAAAGGTACTTGCATTAGCTAAGATAGATATATTCTTCAATTTTGATAAAATTGTTAAAGATTAGTAAAATTTGTAGTCATAGAATTCTATAAGATCACTTTAGAACTAGTTCCTCTAACTAAGTATAAAATGTTGGCTTTCATTTTATCCATATCATTTTCTTTCGTCCAGGTCACAAAGATCATTGTTTTAACTATCAATCTCACCTCTATTATGTTTCTGACTATTGGTTTCACCAAAGTCATCTTTCGATAATAGGTTTTGCCTAAATGATCTTTTGATTATCGGTTTTGCCCAACTTCTCTTTTCAACTATTGGTTTTGCCTAGATCATTCTTCTGACTACTAGTTTTGTTCTGGTTACTCTTTGGATTTTTTTTTGACCTGGGTCATTTTTTCAACTACTAGCTTTATCCATCTTTGTTGGTGACATCCAAAATATCAAGGAGTAACAAGTCCGTGAATCTCAAGCATCTAATAAAGAAATTTGTTATGCCAAGCCCTTAGTGGTGATACCCAAAGCACTTGTTTTTGATTGATAAGACTCTAGTGGCGATATTCGAAGCATTTATTTAATTTTATCTTCGAAGAGATTTTTAAGGCATTTGATAAAGAATTTAGTATGCTAAGTCTTTTGATGGTAATGTTTGAAAATAAGTTTTCATTTTTATAAGACTAAAGGCAAAATCTAAGATATGAGAAGATTTATAAAAACTATTAATGTTAAAATTTTAAGGCCTCTCTAAAATCAAACTTGTTTCCTTTCGAATAAGTTTAAAATCAAACTTGTTTCCTTAAGCAAATTAAGAGTCAAACTTGTTTCCTTCTAAACTGGTTCAAAACTCTAACTTGTATCTTTTCAAATAAGTCAAAGAGTCAAGGTTGTATCTTTTCGCAAAAGTTAAAGAATCTAACTTTTATACATCTAAACAAGTTAAAAAAAACCAAACTTATAACTTTTTAAATAGGTTAAGAATTAAACTTATATCCTTCTTACCAAGTTAAAGAGTTAAACATGTATCCTTATGATTAGGTCAATTATGAAACTTGTATCTGTCTAAAATCAAACATGCATCCTTCTGAATAGGTGGAAAGTTCTAAACAGTTCAAAAGTCAAACTTGATTCTTTTTGAGTGAATTAAAGTTACAGATAACCATCTAGTTTTTTTTTATTGTAAACTTATTCTTCTTCTAAGGCCAGTCCAACCTAAGGATCACCACTTTGGTCTTTTTTTTAAAGTCAAATTGTTTCTTCTTCTAAGGTCAAGTAAGCCTTAGGATTGATGCTAAGATCACTACTTTTCTCTCAAACTCTCTTTACTTCTTTTTCAAATTTTGATAAGCTTTAAAATGTATCATTTTATGGTTTTCTTTTTATATAAGTGAACAAGAAAGAAAAAGAATAAAAAAGGACTTTTGCCACAAACAAATTAGTAACTTTTGTCTTTGTCCCATTAGGGAAATTTTATACCAAGGAACATTTTTCATAGATGAGAAGGGTTTTCAAGGCATTTTCTCTCCTTCTTGGCCACCACCACCAACATCAACAATGCAGCAAGCTTTTATACCACCCAATACAAAACCTTTTTTAAGGCCATCATTACTCAAACCTAGCTTATCCAAACAAGCCCTCAGTGACACTGCTTATAAAACCACCACCAAAACTAAAACCTATCACATAGCCTATAACTCACTACAGATCTTAACAAAAAATATTAAAACATCTACACTCAATAGTAAGAAAAAAAATTAGAAAAAAAACAAAACACATCTACCAAAAGAGCCTTCTTTCATTTCACCTTAGGTGATTCAAGGAATTTAGGGTTTGGTTTCATAAATTCCAAATGTAGAGAGGTAATTGTAGGTAAAAAGAGCCTCTACTGGAGTTTGGTTACCATCTAATGATGGAAGGTGAAGTTTCAGGCTACAAACTGAGATCTATAATTTACTTGATTGTTTCTAAAGAATTTGGGGCCAAAAAGAGAAAAATAGGGGAAGACAAGGGCATTTGTTGAGGTATTTGAGCTAATCAACCGCTGGTGATCAGCGGTTGGTGTAACAATTTGGCTATCGATTTCTAGGTTCATAAGAGTCTTGTTAAACCTTGAAGACAGAGATGAGAGAAAAAAGAGAGAGAGGAGGAAGAAAAACAAAAGAAGGTTTTAGGGTATTTACACAATGCTAGAATGGCATAACCGACTCGCAGATTGGCTCAGGACCGCACATCTAACCCGCTCCAATGAAAGAAAAAGAGGTGAAAATAATTAAAGGCTTAGGTTCAAACTTAGGCCACTCCAATGAACAGATCAAGTGCAACTCCCGCGCCTAACCCAATTTTGTGATGTAAAAGGACAAAAGAAAAGCAAAATGAAATAATGAAATAATTAAAAAGAAAAAAATAATTATTTTTTATGATTTTTTTTTACGAATAAACTTACTTTAGTTTAAGAAATGAAAATAAAGGAAGCAAATCCATTGTTAGGACCTTAGTCTGACACATCACTCGATAATATTTGAACATCTCGATCATTTTTTGTAAAATTTATATATTTTTAAATTTCATGTATTGTATATGTTCCTTTTTTTAGTGTGTCAAAAGTAATAATTTATATTTTAGTTAAATTAAATTAATTATAAAAATGTTTTTTAAAAAAGACAATAGTGTTTTTTCTTATTATTATTATCTATGAATAAACTTACTTTAATTAAAGATTAGAAAAAAAAAAAGCAAATCCATTGTTTGGACTTTAATCTATGCATCTAGACACCACTTATAGACACCTAGATTATTTTTTTATAAATTTTTTTATATTTTATTTCATGTGTTTTGTTATATTCCATTTTTTTAAGTGTTAAAGTAATAATTCCTATTTTTGTAGAATTAAATTAATTATAAAAATGTTTTTAATAAAAAAGTAGATAATGTTCTTTTACTCATGTGCATAATGTTTAATTATTTGCTTTCATTATTTTATTTTATTTATTTAATTTATGTTATTATTATGTTCATTTTAATTTCATTTTCTTGAGTTAATATGTTGTAGTTGCTATTATTTTGCTCATCATGATTATTTACATTTCTGCTATTGTTGTTATAACATTGTTCCTGAAGCCTCCATGGTTAGTTATATAGATTTTTGTTGATTATGCAATTATTATTAATAGTATACTTATTACTCATGTGATTATTTAAATGTTTCTTTCTTGTTAATGTTGGGTTCACATTAGTTTAAATAAATTTTCAAAGTAGGGTTACAGTTTCTAGTTTATAGTTGTCCTTAGTATTTTCCAGTATTTTTGTTGTTTTAAAAAAAAATCAAATGTTTGGGTTATTTTGGTTGTTTGGCTAAGCTAGAAGCAAAATTGTGTCATCGAGGTTAAAATCGAGTTGCTTAGGTCAAAATCCTAGTCAATTTGCTCATTTGGAGTCTATTAAATTAAAATAGCTTTTTGAGTTAGTTTTACACTTTCATGTCAAAACCGACGCTTTAGGTCATTATTATACTTTTACACCAAAATAGAGTCTATTAATTTTAGTTTTGAAGTTTTTGCTGAGATCAAGCCTTAGTTAGTTTAATTTTCATACTTTTTGTTAGAACCAAGTCCATTATTTTAGTTTCGTACCTTCTATCGAAATCGGGCCTTTTTAAGTTTAATTTCATACCATTCATTAAAACCAAGTCCATTAGGTTTAGTTTAATACTTTTGGTTGAGATCAAGCTATTTTAAGTTTAGTTTCATCCTTCTTGTCAAAACCAAGTCATTAAGATTAGTATCTTATTTTCTGTCAAAACCAGGTCCTAGATCTATTTATGTGGAGTCTTATTTTTTGCAGAAAATATGTGTAGTATATATTCGAGACCATATCCATAAGTTAAAATAGTTTATAAATATTCTTTTGGTATATGGAAGTTATCTAATCAATTATTTTAAACAAAGGAATACATTCTTTAGACAAGTAAATCAAAATCTTTGATTTTTTGGATAAATAAAACTTTTGTATTCTTTTAGATTTTTTTTGAAGAGATGTAAAAAATATTTTGATTTTCAAAATATATGGTAACCAAAATTTACTTAGAGTTAAAATAATATTATTAATTTTAATGTAAATAACTTCAAAAATATTGGAATTAAAGTTAAATACCAAGAAATTAAAATTGACTATAATCGAGGTTTAAGATAATAAATAATTAATAGATGTTGATTTACGAGATCATAAAAAAGACATTCTCATTTTGTGCGTAACAGAATCCTAAACCTTTTTCATATGAATCTCTAGTTATTAAGCAAACTTTAGAGTTTTTTTAAGGGTTTTAAAACCCTAAAATATGAACATGTTAGATAATCAATCTCACATAGCTAAAATAGATTGATGGCAACTCTAAGTCAAATGGTCAATTCATAATAACCATTTAAGGTTAAAACAAACTAGCAATTTGATTCGATAATTAGTTCCTAATAAAAAATACTAGAAAAGAAAATAGAAATTTACTTGTCCAAGTTAGATGTGTTGAATTTGCATTCAGCACGTTACGATAGGGATAGAGAGTATTCCATGTATTTAAATCTTGAAAGCATGGAGGGCTCAAGTTTAGTGTTTTTTGAGTGGGCGTTTTATACTTTTTATGTTGAATTCCATAATTGCACAAATCATGGGATTATTGTAGAATTCTAGAATTCCAAAAATCATGGACTATTTAAAGAATTGTATAGTTGACAAATCCCTATAAATTAGGAATTTAATTCAAGGATTTCATTTTCTAATCTTTTTTTTTTTGGATTGTAATTATTAATTTGTAGAAAAAATTGTGTAGGCTTTATTTTCATTTGGTAAATTAGACTAGATTGTACACTATAAATTTGTAGCCTTTCATTTTTCAAAATATGATTGACAAGATTCTAATTTTTCTTCATGATGTCAAAGCTGGCATTTAGCTTTCGCATTTTAATCTTTATCATTGAGTCTCCTGTATTTTTTTTGTTTTCTTAGCCAAAACATAGCATTGTCTTTGGGTCAATTTTCTCTATCTTTTATCCCATTTTGTGTGTGGTTCTAACCAATCATCTCTCTTGCACATCCACCCTTTGGCATGCTTGGGTTTAACAAGCAAACTCTTGTGGCATCTTAATCGAGAAATTTCTCAAATGCGTCATTAGGATAAATAGCCCAAAAAGGTACTTTTTGACTATTTAACATGTTAAAGTCGAGGACACATCCACTTGGATTATCAATTCTGAAGCCTCTAATCACATAACAGGTAATGTTAATTATTTCATGAGTGCAACCCATGTCTCGACAATTATGTAGTTAGGATTGCAGATGGTTCTTTCTCCACTGTGACAAGCATTGGGAACGTGATCATCTCAAAGTTTCCTTATGGTTCCAAATTTAACATGCAATTTATTGTCTATTAGTAAACTCATTATGGATTTAAACTGTATTGCTAAACTTTCTTCCACTCATTGTTTGTTTCAGGATTGGATTTGAGGAAGATGACTAGTAGTGCTAAAAAAAGTGGGGAACACTGCTAAATTAGGTTAATGATCCAACATTCAAGCCAACCATGTTTCTTCTTTTGCAAACACAAATGCAGGTGTCTCTAAAAGTTAAATTTATTTTTAAAATTAGATAAAGAAAGCGTAGTCATGTTATGGCATTTTCATCTATTTCATCTAAATTTCACATACTTGGAAAAATATTTCTTTCCTTATTAATTAATAAAAAACCAAGATTGTTTTAGTGTGAGTTTTTCCATTTGTCAAAACTTTGTCATAGTCGTTATCCTTTTTCTCGAATATAAACCCTGTTAACCATTTTTTATTGTCCAAAGTGATATTTGGAGGCCTTTTAGAGTTTCAAATATTACAAGTGCATTGTGGTTTGTATCCTCTATTATTGGTCGAACCACCTAAGTGTTCTTTATGAAAGAAAAATCCTAAGTAGGAGCAATATTTAAGAACTTCCATTCTATGATCCAAACTTAATTTCATGCTTAAGTCTAGAGTTTAAGAACAGATAATGCTAGAAAGTCTATAAATATAATTCTCGGGAAATATCTTTTTGATAATGGCATTATTCACTAGAGTTCTTATGTTAACACTCTTTAATAAAATGGGATAGCTAAAAGAAAAAATAGGGAACTACTTGAAGTAGCAAGATCCCTTATGTTTATTAGTCATATTCCAAAATAGTTCTGGGGGAGGTAGTTTTAATAGCCACTTACATGATCAATATCATGTCATCATAAACCTTGAAATGTAACACCCCATGCCAAGTTCTTTCCAAAACCTTTCCAAAAACATGAATTATAACTGATATCCTCTCAAATTCATTGGGTGCTCAGCTTTTGTCCATGTTCTTTCTAACCAAAGAAGTAAACTAGATCTAAAGTCAGTTAAGTGTCTCATTCTACGTTTCTCACCTTAGCAAAAAGGCTATAAATGTTGCAATCCTTCTACTCGAAAATTCTATGAGACAATGGATAATACTTTCCTTGAAAAATGTCTAATTATCCCAAAATTAATATTTAAGGGGAGATTTCTATGTTAAGATTAATATTAGTTTTAAGATCTTCCTTCATTCTTATGGACTTCTCTGAGCCTTAATCGGAGCCTCATACTCTAGCTATTATGCCTTTAATTATTAAATCACAGGAAGAAAACTTTTTCAAACTTAAATTTGAGTCTTATCCTCAACTAGTTTGTTGTTTCTACCTAACCTTAAAAAGAAACAAAGAACTTCAGGTCTACTTAAGATGTCTAAAGGACCTTAAAATGGTAAAGCAAGACATTCCTAAGCCTTGCTAGGTAAATAGCACGAGTCTAACTCCCAATGAGATAGCTGAAGGTAACAAAATTTTCTATTCATCAAATAAAGATGAATATTAAATAATTATCTCCATCTTCTTATTACCTAAAGAAAGGGAGTCAAGTTTTGTAAGCAATCTTTTATATTTTGTGTCCTATGATAAGCTATCTCCTAGCTACCGAGCTTTCACCATAAATCTAGATAGCATAGAGATTCCAAGATGCATTCAAAAGGCGTGCAACATCCTAAGTGGAGAGAAGCAACGAACAAAGAAATCCAAGCATTATAGAAAAATGGCACTTGGGAACTCTCTTAACTCCCTCAAGGAAAATAACCTGTAAGATGCAAGTGGGTCTTTAATGTTAAATACAATGCAGATGGAAGAATAGATCGGTATAAGGCCAAACTAGTAGCTAAAGGCTTCGAATAGACTTACGGACTTGACTACTAAGAAACATATGCCCTATTTGGATGTTGTTATCCTTAGAAAATATCCTAACTAGAATCTATATTAATTGGATGTTAAAAATGCATTCCAAAATGGAGATCTTGAAGAAAAAGTCTACATGGGAATCCCACTTGGCTTAAAGAATCTAAATAACACCAATCTAGTCTACAAACTTTAAAAGTCACTATGCACTCAAACATTCACCAAGTGCATTGTTTGAAAGATTGGCTAGGGCAATAATGAGAAGGGATACTCTCACAGACAGCTAGATTATACACTGTTTATCAAGAAATTCTCAGGTGATAAGATCACTATACTCACACTTTATGTTGATGATAGAATTGTAACAAGAAATCATGAAGAAAAGATAACTTAATTAAGGACAATTTGATCAGGGAATTTGAAATCAAAGCACTTGAAGCCATAAGATACTTCCTTGGAATGGAGGTAGTGTGCTTGAGTAAAGAAATCTCCGTTCATAACAAATATACACCTTAGATCTGTTAAAGGAGACAAAGATGCTTGAGTGTAAACTTTCGAATACTTTAACAGATCTATTTAACAAAATTGGATCAAAGAAAGATTTAACGATTGTAGACAAAGCAGATACCAGAGGTTAGTAGGAAATCTAATTTACTTATCACACACAAGACCTGACATTAGTTTTACAGTTAGCATGATCACTCGATTTATGAATAAACCTACCAAAGAACACCATGTTAGTATATGCCCTAGAGCTAATTGGCTTGAATGAAGCATATGTTAGTTAATAATGTGAACCTACCACTTAATGAAGTGATACATAATACAAGATTTTCTTTCATACTAGTAACATGACTGATGTCATACCGTACCTAATCGCGAGAAATACATCCGTCTTAAAAATAATCCTCAACTAGGATTTTCAACATGATATGGTAAGAAAAAAGTTTTTATCATGTTTGGATTGGGCAAAATCATTGGATGAATCACCATCCAACTAATCTTTGAGGCAATTATGAAGTGACCAAAAAATAAAAGCTGCCATCAATCATTTGGACCAGGTATGATTGGACACCTATTAAAACCATTACTCTGAGTTACTATACTCAAAGATACAGTTTTTAAAGTTTGCGTATATCAAAGTTCGATAAGTGGGCCAATGAGTAGGTTATGCATGGTGAAGAATTAGCACCCTATGATGCCCTAAATCACTACCATCCAGCAATATATTATCTTGATCTCAATTTTCTTGATTTTAAATATTATTATTTTAATATAATCCTCTCTTTATGCTTGAATAAAATTTCAAAGATAATAAATATAGGTTTTTGTAATAAAAACAAAATTTCTCTATGCCCTTGACTAGCAAAGGAAACAAGACATCAAGTTTTTGCTAAGATAATTCGATTTTAAAAAGTTACATTCGCATTGAGCTCTTGAAAAGCCGTAATGTGAAAAACTACCATTATGATTTTTTAGAAAGATTTAATTTGATAGCATAAAGATTTTCAGGCCCACATTTACAGTTGATCCATTTCATAATGAATTTTGTTTCCATAAAAAAGAAAACCTAACTCCAAATCGTAATCAAATAGCTTGTTGCATGATCTGCGCGCAAGAACTTCATCCCTCATAAAGTCCAACCTTAAATTTATCTAATAATTTTTAAATCCATGACCTATGATTTGAAATCTTGAATAAACATAAATAATATTTGGCCTTCATTTTCTCAGTAAAAGTTTCACTGCCCTTTTTTTCCTTCTTCCTAAACCCCCCACATTCCATGTTAAAATAATGAAGATGTTACGATCAAAATCCAGTGTGCGGCTCATTCCATCTGAGTCCTAACTAAAGAGACGAAGTACTTAACTACATAGTACACTGCAAGGTCGAAAACGTTTCCACAATCTTATTACCCATGATTTCAAATGGAGCTTAAAGTCATGGATTTTATTTTTATTTTTATTGTTATAAGTCTAAACACAAATATGAAAAAAAAAATTAAAATAGTATGTAATACGAAAAATAAAATTAATACGATACACATACACGAATGTATCAAAATCTACATAAAACATATAATCATCATGTGAAAATTTTATAGATTTATAATTTATAGTCTGTTAAATACAATATGATTGGATAGGATAACATGAACACAAATACAAATACAAGCACTACATGAACACACATTTTTTTCTTTTTTCCTTTTTCCTTTCTTTCATACTTCTTTTCTTTTCTTCTTCATTAAAGGTGCTCATGAGCTGGGTTCGGGTCAAGCCTTAGTATTAACATCAAACATGTTTGTCCAAGCCCAGCCCAACCTGATATATGGACCTTAAATTTTGCCCAAGCTCGCTAATACTTGTAGATGGATAGTCCAAGCCCGTTTAAGTCTATCCATGTTATATATTTTATAATTCATTTTTTTTAAAATATATATATTTTTAAACTCAATCATTATTAATTTAATACCTTTCTTTTATTAAGTTTAAAAAAATAAATAATTTAATCTATTTTCTATTGTTTACACTATAATATTGCATATCTATATATTTTATATGATAAAAAGTACATAATATGTAAAATATAAAATTAATATATATTATGTAATAGTAAAATGGGTTGGGTCAGGCCTTGAAAGTTGAAGCCAAAGCTTGGCTTAATTTTTAATTGGTCTAATTATTTTGTCCAAGCCTATTTTTTAGGCCTAATATTTTGTTTGAACCTTCTTTAATATCAAGCGAGTCTTCAGGCTTGAACAAATAATCTTACCCTTAAGCAAATATATTTTTCATCAAACTAATAAAATAAAATAATATTATAGGAATACCGTACATAACCCCTCAAAGGCTCAAACCCACTTACTATTAATGCTTAATTGTCCCCAAGCAAAATACTTCAAAGTGAAATTGAGCAATTTTGTTACTCAGGTACAATTTTTAATTGTAGGTGTAGGTTATTCTTTACAGTAAAATCTTAACATTTTATTAGCCTAAATTATGACATATAAGGTACCATTTTAATATAGGTTAAAAAAATTTAGACTTGATAATTCGTATATTCATATCATTTAAAAATATTTTACGTGTCAAATTCATGCTTAATGTAGTATATACTTATATAAATTTTAACACACTAATAATTTATGTTATATAAATTGACATGTTCACGTATATTTATATCGTGTTCATATTATTTTTTCATGTTGTATTTTTTTGTGTTTTTGTTATATTTTCATATCATCATCTCATGTATGCTAAGTCTAAAAAAATGCATCCATTGCATACATATTATTAATTTTCTGCATATTAGAGTATGTTTGAATGAAGAATTTTAAAATGCTAGCATTTCAAAATTTATCAACTTAGAATACTGGGATTTGTAATTGTAAATAATTATAAATAATTATATTGAAATTTGATTAAAAATAATTATAAATAATAATATTAAAAATAAAATAAGAAAAATATGCAATATAGATGTCATTAGATTTGAAATATATAGATATTTCTAATAACATGAAAAATAAAAAATAAATTTTAAAATGAGTTTTTTTAGTAATATCACTTTAAAAAAGAAAACATAATAAATACTAATATCTTAATAAAAAAATTAAAGAATTTCACAAATTTTGAATTATCTAAAATTCCTAATCAAATTATAAGAATTTTAATAATTTTTATTTTTATTTTACTAAACAAAGAAATTTCTTTAAAATTTTAAAAATTATTTTACAAATGAATTTTCTTCTTAAAATCCTTCATCCAAACACACTCTTAAAAATTAGTTACAACCTGCACCTGCATTGAAAGCTATCCTCAAATGCACAAGGAAGCTTAGTTTGAAATTTTGAAGCATAGTTTTGCCACACAATACATGTCATTAATTATGGTATCCAATTAAAAATTAATGTTGATTTGGACTTTTGCCATGTGATTGTCGGATTTATTAGGTAATTTTAAATTTTTTAGTGTTTGTTTTGTCTTTTGATTAGCACTAATAAAATATTTTGGATCTTGAGTTATTTTAGATTCGAATCATATCAGGTTAAAGTCTTTTTGGGTTCATACCTTTTTGGATTTTTTGATTCAAGTTACTATGGGTTCAAACTCTTTCAATTCAAGCACAAGTTCATGCAATAATTTCTAAGTTCAAATTATTCGATCTCGAGTTCAAACAATCATTTTTGCATAATTTAAATATTTAAATCTAAAAATAAATTTTATTAAAAATAAAAATTTCACAATCATCCGCAGCACTTTGTAGTGGGATATCCTCAAAATTTTTATTATCAATGTAATTTATAGTTATAATTAAAAACTACACATACACAAACTACAACATTTGTCACGACAAATGGTAGCAATGGCTTTAATTGTTAAGTTTTTTACAGTAAAAAGAAACTAAATAAACCACACTTTTTTCATTGTTATCATTTATAATTAAATAAACCACAATTTTTTTATTTAATTATCAATCGAAAATTATATTATCATTCCTATTTGATAAAATTATTATTTTACTTTATTTATGTTATATTTTAAAATTTTATTTACATTATATTATGACAAAATTATTTATATTATATTTTAAGCATTTGATTAAAAATAAAAAATAAAATAAAATAAAATCAATAAATTAAAATTTTATTTTATAAAATTTTATTTAATTACAATTCAATCAGTATTATTTTTTGTATTAAATTTGGGTTCTTAAGGGTTATGATGATGTCGGACTCGATTTTAGGTTAGTTAGAATTTAAGTTACTTCAAACTTGAGTCAAATTCAGGTTCAAGTTTTCTCGAGTTTAAGTTTTCAATTTCTTTGATCAAATTAAATTTCAGTGAATTTAAGCTTGTGTTTTTCAAACTCTGATTCATTTCAAATATATTATATTTGTAATTTATTTTAACTTTTTAATGTTCATTATTATTCTTTCCTAATATAAAATAAAGTTTTTTGTTTTTTTGTTTTAACATCCTTCGATGCTTTTGAAATGTTATGTGACATATTTTTTTTTATGCTCTGTACCTGTTTAATTTATTCATTTACCTTTTGACATTTTTCCTTTGAATGCATTATATTTTCTTGCATTGATTTGTAAAAATTTCGTTATTTATGGGCCTTTTTGTTTCACTAAATTTAATTTTCAAAAGATATTTTCTTGAAAATATGAGGATTTTTTTAAAAAAGTAGAAATTTTTTTACATTTGGATGATTCAAAGGAAAATATTTTTGTTGTTTGATTATTTTCTGAAAAATCAACTTTCATTTCAAATAAAAATATTAAAATGAATATTAAATTATTAATTATTAATTATTAAAATATTAAAAACTATATATTATTAAAATATTAATATTTCAAATAGTAATATTTTAATCATAATATTAAATCGTTGTGTTAATATTAAATACTTAAAATAGTATTTATTTTTTATTAAAACATTAATCATATAAATATTTTCAAATATTGTAATAATTATTAAACTATCACTTATATCAATATAATTATTCATATATTATTTTAAGATTTTCAATTACTAATAATATTGGGCGACCAAGGAATTCATGCAGATACGTGAATTCAATTTATCACTAATTGTCAAATTTTTTCCTTTTATTTTCCCATTTATCCAACAAATGCATGCAGATACGTGAATTTTCAGCACTTTGATCTCACGAGCAAATACAGGTTCACTAAAGATTTCATCTTCCACGAATTGTCTTTGAATCAATGAAATTTTTGAGCTAGTGCAAGCAGCTTTCTAGCGTATACAACCTATGTCTCGAGTATTAACCAACTGCTGACGTATTGTACTTGATAGGGAAAAAGGCAAAATAATTAGCACATAACTACCAGAGCCAAAATCATAAATTGCGTTACTTAGAAATGAAAAAGAAAAAAAAAAATCCCTACTAAGATTCATTGATTAGAATAAATACCATTTCAAGAATATTTCAAAATTTGCCAAGCTGACTGGAGAGAAACACAAATTGCTCATATCTTAATCCAATTATTGCAATGTAAACCACATATTATTTACCATAGATTGGGTGTTATATTCTCCACAAATCAGCAGGTGATTAAGAGTTTAACACCATCGGCAAACGTCCCTCTTATAAAACCCGTTGACAACAGTAGAAAACAAAAAAGTGCTTTAGAGAATGATCGGATTTCAATGCAGATTAAATAAGGAAAAGGTTGCAAAAGAAAAAAAATGAAAGGACCGACTTCCAAGTGCATGAATTTCTTAGGCAGAAATTTTAATTTGTAAAATGAAGGAGAGAAGTGAGCTCAAATAAAACAAAACATGTTTATATTGACTGTGCAAGAAGAATAATAGTGAAAATTTTCAAATACATTTGAAAAGAAAACAATCATCAGAATATGAACCAGTGAGAATACAGGGATTTAGGTACAAATAAACATATTAATAAAATACTCTCCATGTAAGACCATTGTCTCATCCATAAGCACTTTTCTATTGGTTGCACTAGGTCTTGTTGCAGATCGTGCACGTTTCATTGATGCTACTTCAAGGGAAGGTGTCGGTTTCATTTTGAAAACTGAAGATCGTCCAGCTGAACCAATGACAGATTAAATTCGTTCATAAAAATATTCTTATGAAAAGCAGCCAATCCATGCTATTCTCTTAAATTCATAGAAGGCAGACAATAGTTCAATTAGAGTTAAAAGTGCTGTCACCTAAAATAGAAGACAACAGGTCATCTTCTGCAGTTCTCCTGCATCAAGGCAATCCAAATGATTCAACTGAGTGTTGAGAAGTGATTCAATGGTTGTTACAATATTTTCTGGGGTCATAGGTTGTTAGTAGTTTCCAAAAATTATAAGTTTGCTTTAGTCAATTATGTAGTAGTTGTTGTTGCTAATAATATGCTAGTGGTTGGAGTGAACCTTCATTAGCAACGGAGTGATCTGAAAGCTTTGGTTTGTTTCAATGTAGGCCTATATATATGGCACTTGACATTGTTTTTAATTTTATTAGCCATTAAGTGATAAAGCATCTACACAAGCTTTATTTCTATCTGTTTGTGTTGTCTCTTTCTTGTTATCTTTTCTCAACACTGAGTTTATTGCTCTTTACATTTATGGTACCTTCAATTATACTTCTCTTCTTTTCCAGAAATGAGTTTGATTCCAGCAAAAATTTCATTGTTCCCTACTAGGACCTCATTGTCTGGGGTAGATTCACCTAGTAAATAACTTGGTTTATCAAGAGGTCCTTTTGGTGCAGAGTAACTTTTCAAGTGCAAACGAGTTAGACATAGCATAATTATTTGAATTTTCCAGTTGATCATCACATACTGCATGTCCTAATATCTGAATTTGACAAGCTTCACCTGCAAAGATGGTTGTTTATAAAAAGCAGTCTAACATACATCATAATGATAAAAAATGATGTTATCAAATAGTATATTGAATAAAATCACTAATCTATGTAAGACTGCAGGCACAAGAGTTATAAAACAAACCTTGCATTTCAATGGAAGCTCCACAAGCATGAGCTTTCTCCTATATTCTCCACAAATCCACTAAGTTTTGCTCTACAGCAGCGAAGTTATCACTTTCAAGAACTTGAATAGATGAGACCTCTTCGTGAATAACAGGTATTATAAGATTTTCAGAATCATTTGGTTCCTAACAAGCTTGAGCTTCACCATCAATAATTATTAGTCTACGGGGGGATTCCAATGGACAGGAAGGATTTAAATCTATTGCTTTTGCAGATGAGCATGACTTTCCAAATTATTAGTGGTTTCACCATCATTGGAAAATTCAGATTTACGTGATGCTTGATTGTTCTCTAAATAACCATCTGATGGGGGCACACAAGTGTTAATTGAACATGTTATTCGAGCAAGGTCCTCCCAATCAAAGGTGATGTTCAAGTAGCTAGAAGATTCTGCACATTCCCCACCAGTCCTGCTCATTGACTCCAGACCACCATTATGCATATCTTTCGTCCAATCTAAACCATTAGGTCCTCTGATGGCCCAACAATAGATGTGCACTCCATAGTCATGGCATCATAGAAAGAATTTCCCTGTGGCAAGGATTGTTCTTTCTTTCCCTTTCGCAAATATGGCAGCCATTCTCAAAAGGCACATTAACTATAGCACCATGATTTATATCATTTTGTAAGACTGATCTACTAGATAGTTATTTCCACAGGGAAGATTTGATTTATTAGAAGCATTTTCTACACACTCAGAGTTAGTCAACTCTATAAGATTATGACTTTTCGATTCCATATGACAGCTAGAACCTCATGACAACCAGACATGCTAGGCACTTCCACTAATCTAGGAGTACCTAATCCTGATCATACTTGACAAATTTAGAATTTAAAGCTAGACCTTTAACCTAATAGCAAGCAAAACATATTTTTTTAAGGCAAGTTAAGTCAGATAACAATGACTAGAACATGAGTTTTTCTACAATATAGACAAAATCAAAAAGAAAGGAAATTGATATTGCTAAAGACCTTTCAAGACTGGTGGCTTAGCTCTTTGAGAGGATTTTCGAGATCACAAGGTACATGCATCCTGCCTATAACAGTGATTCACACAAGTGTTAGTTATAGCCTTTTTTAGGATCAATAATTCTTTAGTGCTAGCCAAAAGGCTTGTTAGGCCTCAACCAAAAAGTAAAAACATTGCCACTTTGAATCTCACACAACCAAGAACAATTCAAAGAAGTCATAATGATTAAAGATAGCAATATAGAAAAAGGCACTAGTGGCAATTTTTGGCTTTCTATAGGTGGCAGCTATTTTCTCTTGTTAGAAAACTATTTTTCTTACTTTTGTGTAGTCAACAACTATTCCAGATCTCCAAAGATGAAAGTGGATCAAAGAGCTTAAGGAGGCACCAACCTTGGTAAGGATTTTAGGGTTTTTATGCCCAGGGTTTTCTAATAACCACATTTAGCCAAAAATTCTTGATAATATATTTACATTACATTTAGGACCAAGTTAGGCTCAATTAATGTGTCAACCATGCCCATTTAAGACAAGCCCAATAAGTGGTGCTAGTTTAATGGTTTTTTGGAGTCTAAGTAAAACTATTTTAACCAATCCAACCAAAATGAAGCCCAGTGATTAACCAATTAAAATGTTGGATTGATACTAGACTAATATATCCCACACTCATATGCCTAGGCTTATTAATCCTAAGGATTAGTTTAAGACTAAGAACATTTAACTAATAACTAAGGCTTTTGACCAACCCCTATTTAATTCCCAAATAATTTTTAGCCTAAATAAAACAATTTTATCTCATCTAAATATAATAAAATTATTATTTAATTTATCATAAATAATTTTCAGTTTAAAAAAAGAGACATCATTTTTACATGTCTATTTTTAGACATTATCTCCATAAAATATATTATCTTTATTGTCACATTAAGACATCTCTAATTAGATTTTATAAATCTAATTTATGTTTTAAATAATTCTTAATTGAACTATTTTAATTAGATCCCCCTCATTATACCTTTTATTCAATTAAGTCATACTTAATTAAATCCCGGAGCTAATCCAACAAAATCATCTTATAGTGTGTGTCCCAATTAAGTTCTCAATATGTTGGCAATGAACATAATTAATCTCATTAATAATGTTCATATATCAAGAGTAGGATTTAGCAACCCATTATGGCCACACAAATGTTAAAGAATCAATGTAACCTTATTGAAACCTTTAAGTAATAGCCTACCAGTGTAATACAATTTCTTCACCAAATATCCTAAAATGAGTATGAGTATGAGCATGGTTCAGTGTTTACTTGTGCTTCAATCTGTGTTAGCTCTTTTAACTCATGGTCAATGATCATAAATCTATGAAGAATAATTTCTCTTTCATGCTTTGGCCAAAGACTTTAATCCAATGAGTATATGTGTCCAACATCACTGGAAGTGGTGAGTCCTTTCTGGATCAATTATTTATCTACCATAGGCTTTATGCCATACCTAAAACCACCATTCTTTGGGCATCCATCCTTATGGGCATGTTCGTGATGATCTCTAAGTATGACACTCTCCATAAAAGATGACCTATTATCACAAGTCTGAAGACTATTTACATGACTAGCACATGAGAACATATTACATAGACACTTAAGTAACTAATACCAAATGGAGTTCTCATATGAGCCATATTCAATGAACTTATTTCTATAAAACAAGCAGCCGGTGCCATCCTAAATATCTTGCATACTTTAATCTATGAGATTGGTTGCTTACTTCCCAACTAAGAAGGAATAACATGAACTTATCTTTGAGCATTGTCAATGCCCTATCTTAATAATCTGATGACATAAAACGTTTTAAGGAACTTGTCTTTGATGTAGATGGATCTCATAATTGCAACATTAAGCTCCATATGTTTCATTCAATTAGTGGTTTCATAATAGTCAATCATACTACTAACATGAAGGGAAACCTTTTGTTACTTAACTAGTAACTGGTATGCAGTTAACTGACTTTGTATCCAATAACCTAATCTGATTGGTTCAAAGGTATAAACTAATATCTTTGACTTGCACTTGAAATAATCAAATTGCTCTTATTTTTTCTATGGAGAATATGTTCATTCATATGTGATAATCTCCATTATTAAATCATTTATCTGTTTAGATCACAATGAGAACTTAATTCCATTCACATGGCTTGTCTTACAACTATGGGAATCAATTTGATTAGCATGATAGTTGATGAACCAAAACTAATCATTTTGGTAAGCATAAACGAAATGATTTGTTTGATAGCTCATGGATATATATATATGTAATCTTTTGTTTGGAACCTTTCCACTATGACATCCAAGTTTATGACTTGTTATCACTCATACATGATTATTAACTTTTATAACATATATGGCCTCCCATTAAATCCTACATGTGTAAGATTCTTGCAGGAAATTCCAATTCAAAATCTAATTTTGATTTTCAAATTATTAGGCTTTAACATATCAAGTATGTATTCATTGAATATAAGTTAAATGATAACCAAGTTGTAGAATAATTCTAGTACGATTTATTAAAATAGAGGAATTATAGTAACATGGCATCCATATGCCAGAAAATGTACAAAACATTATTCAAAATAATATCCTCATAATTGGCCCATAATTGCCGAATAGAACATCATAATAAATCATAAAAATTTCTTAAACTTCCTAGATTGATCAACAAGCCTGATCTGCATAGGCTGGGTTGCTACTCCATGTTGGCCTATCATTATTTTTCAATACTATTGTAAGTATAAGTGTTGATAATAATGAGACCATGAAATCGAACAAATTCTATGATTAATGATTTATTCAAAGAGGAATGACCTAAGTGTGGCATCGAATGCTAATAATCATCCTCAATTGGCATTTGATTACCAAAATAAATCACAATAAAGTTTCAAAAACATTTAATAAGAAAGCAAGCTTTGATCAATATAAGAGAAGTTGCCATTCTTGTGGTCTATCTTTACTACTATTTTCATTTAGTCCTTATAATATGTCATATATATTTAAATACCAAAATCTAGGTATCATATACCAAGAGAAATGAATTATTCTCAAAGCATGTCTAATATCGAAACTTTTGTAAGCTTTCTACTTTGACAATATCTATGTATTCCTTGTAATATGTACCTTATTTATCTAGTTTTCCACAATTACGACATGTTTCCTTATTATTTCATTTATCTTTCTTTATAAGATAGTATAATGACAATACATGGATCATGATCCATAACCCATCTAGTGTGTTCAAGTTTTAAAATACATCCTATCACATGAAGCCTAATTAGGCTTCCTTTTAATATCTTATTGAGCAATAATTCCTTAAAAATGTCACGCTTCTCATTGTGATTGTCCTTAATGAATTATTCTATAAAGCTTCGAAAGATTTCATAAGCGTTAATTGCCACTTGTTCCTTTTGAAGTTTAGACGCTTTATTAGCCATCATCACAATATGGCTAGTTCAGCATAATCTATATGAACTTAATAAGTAGCCCTTGACCTAGTGGGCTATTCATAGATATGCTATTTGATTTGTATTAAAACAATTTTAATATTATGGGGTTAAAGAATGAAGTTTGGCCCATTTATTTATTAACATCAACTATGCTAAAGAGTGACAGTTGAAGTCATTTTTAACTTATTTATATCGTATATGAATCGAGAACATATATAGTGTCAATTATAAGTAAAAGCAATCATTTAGTCAAGTTTTAATACTTTAATGATTATTTTCATTATTTTATTAAAATTATAGACCTAAACCATAACTCGAGAAGCTCAACATTTGAACTTTTTAATGAACTAGGACCCTTTTCATCCTTACATGACCTTAAATAACTTAGCAAACTAAGTAGAAACTAGTTGAATGGTAATATAGTTTACCAATTCATCTCTATGTAACTAGTCGAGTAGGCAACTTAGCTTACCAATTGCATCTCTATGCAACTCCTTGATCATTTAGGTGTTAACTCTTAGCCTAAATGGATCACAGGCCTTTTACCTAATTGCCTCTAAAACCATGCAGGCAAGTTGTACGTAATCGAACAATACTGTCTCAATTAAGTAAGACCTACTATTCATAACTCATGTAGTTCAAATGGCAAGGACCTTAAGGGACTCAACAAATCTCCCACAGTTAAA
This sequence comes from Adansonia digitata, assembly GCA_029448705.1. Taxonomy (NCBI): domain Eukaryota; kingdom Viridiplantae; phylum Streptophyta; class Magnoliopsida; order Malvales; family Malvaceae; genus Adansonia; species Adansonia digitata. The sequence goes on from JAQSVH010171032.1 coordinate 40,128, forward strand.
ACTTGGGTTTCTTATTGTAAATAATAAAAGGTGAATAATCATGCTTAGGCATGGACTCAATATGTTATGAGGGATTTTTAATTAATTATTATTTAGGTCTCATTGATTTACGTTTAATTACACAGATTGGCATTCATTTGATAATACATATATCATATATATAAATAAACCAAATAATCTAACACATGCAATCTACTAAGATGATTATCGACTTCAAACTAAACTAGTTTCCTTCATCTATTAGGAAACTCGATCATCGATTTCCTAGGGATACCATACACATATTTTACAAGTCTTCATGGTAATCTCCTTGGTTTTCATTTTGGAGCTGTCGTAATGTAAACCTTCTTAGGGTGTACACTTAACTTGAAAATAATCTTCAGTTAGGATTTTAACTCATGATAGGCAGAGAAAGATGTGACATTTTGTTTCCAAAAACCTCAAAAAAAATCTTAGGTAAGTACCTTCGACATCACAATCTTATTGAAAATTGTCCAAGAAAGGTATCTAATCTCAACACCTTTCGTTTCTTTGTCCTCAAAGAGTAGGACCTTTTCTTTCTTTGTCCTCAAAGAGTAAGACCTTTTCATTTCTTTGTCCTTAAAGAGCAAGACCTTTTTGTTTTCTTTGTCCTCAAAGAGGAGGACATTTTCTTTCTTGTCCTTAAAAAGTAGGACGTTTTTTTCTTTGTTCTCAAAGAGCAGGACGTTTTTTTTCTTTATCCTCACAGAGCAAGATGTTTTTTTTCTTTGTCCTCAAAGAGCAAGATGTTTTCTTTCTTTGTCCTTAAAGAGCAAGTCGTTTTCTTCCTTTGTCCTCAAAAACTAGGACATTTTTTTTCTTTGTCCTCAAAGAGCAGGACCTTTTCTTTCTTTGTCCTCAAAGAGAAGGACATTTTCTTTCTTTGTCCTTAAAGAGGAGGAAGCTTCTTTTTTTTGTCCTCAAAGAGCATGACCCTTTTTTTTTCTTGTCCTCAAAGAGCATGACCTTTTTTTTCTTTGTCCTCAAAAAGTAGGACACTTCTTTTCTTATCCTCAAAGAGTAGACTTTTTCTTTCTTTATCCTTAAAGAGCAAGACATTTTTTTCTCATCCTCAAAGTGTAGGACATTTTCTTTTCTTTACCCTTAAAGAGCAGGACTTTTTCTTTCTTTGTCCTTAAAGAGTAGGATCTTTTCTTTCTTTATCCTTAAATATCAAGACTTTTTCTTTTTCTGTCCATAAAGAACATGACCCTTTTCTTTCTTTGTACTCAAAGAGTAGAACGTTTTCTTTTCTTGTCTTCAAAAAGTAAGACGTTTTCTTTTCTGTTCCTAAAACACCAAGATGTTTTCTTTTCTTGTCCTCAAAGAGCAGGACATTTTTTTTTCTTGTCCTCAGAAAGTACGACCCTTTCTCTCATTCTAGTCCTCAAAGAGCAAGACGTTTTCTTTTCTTGTCCTCAAAAAGTAGGACCCTTTCTTTCATTCTAGTCCTCAAAGAGCAGATTATTGCTTTTAAGCCTACACAAGCTGGTAGCACTTTTTTTCTTTTTGTGCTCAAAGAGCAAGACATATTTTCTTTCCCACCTGAAAATCAGCCTAATACACTACCCGAACAAAATAGTGTTTATTTATCTTTGCCCTGTTCCTAATACTTAACAATGGTCAAAGAAAGGCAGCTATAGACACCTTATTTTGTCTGGCCCCATTTTTGGTATTCTAGAAGTTAGGTAAAAGATGACAAAATCAAAAAAAATAGAAATAAAGTTAGGAGACGATCATCACCCAGCGAAAAAGTTCTTAAGAAGGTCTAAAATTTTTATGGACTGCTTTAAAGAAAAATGCAAAAAGATGCATCAAAAGTCATTTTCAAGGTGTCATCAGAGTCGTTCAGGGGTGGAATGGCTTTGAAACTTTTATAAGATATTTCATGTTCTGTGAAACTTGTGCTAGAAATATGTATTAATTGCGAACGCCAATCTATAATTGGTAAGGTATAAAGTAGTTAATATAATAATAAATCTCAACACATTCATTGAAGACATAATATCATGAGACGGTTGCTTTCAAATGAGATTTTCTGTATTGATTATATAAAATTTAAGGTTTGTGGATTCACTTAAGAAAGACTTAAAGAGAAAAGAAGTCTATATATCATCGAGGGGAATAAAACTTAAGCCTATAAAATAAAAGTTACATAATTGCAACCCAACCTAGTTGACTAGAGATCCCAAGATACAGGTTCAAAGGGAAAACCAAATTATGACAACTTGGTGTGAGCATTGAAAAGGTTAAGCACTCTTACCCATTCCTATGATGAGTTAGTGCTACCTATGAAAAGTTAAGATTAATGATTCTTATAGTCTAATGATGCCAAATGAGGTATTGTAAGATGCACTAAAAAACAAATCACCTATACAAGCGTGAAACATGGCTATTTCTATGAGAATTCATAAGGGTAAATTCTTTAAAGCACTCATAGAAACCAGGACATGTTTGAGGCCTAAATGAAACCAAAATTGTTTGAAAAAAGATGGTAAAAAACATGTTGTCTTGGTTTACAAGAAAGACTAAATAGTTTAAGACATCATGTTCATTAGTTAGTCAAGTAAATTCAATTGTTGTCATTAAGGAAAGTTCAAGGCCAAAAGCTACCTATCCTAATGTAATAACTCTTCATGGTTATTCTCTTTCATATTTTGAGTTAATTTTTCATTTTAATCAAACAATTTCCATTTATGTCAGAGATTATTGGATATCAATGGTCCAAAAAGAATATATAATTACAAAATATGTTCTACTATATAGGTTGCCATATGTAAATACACAATGTGTGATTACATTATATAATTGATATCTAATGTTGAATGAAAAATTGATCTCAAAATGCCAACCT
>JAQSVH010171098.1:0-22096 GCA_029448705.1 Adansonia digitata
CAAGATTGTCTTTCAAAATTTTAATTTGTCAAATTTCTTGTGAAATCAATTCACCCCCCTCTTGATTTCATTCACCACTAAATCGATTTCTAACAATAAGGATAAAGTACCTCATTAGTCCTTTCTGAGCTTGAAGAATTTGAGGGCTTAATTAGTTGTCTAACCTAAACCATATATAGTGACCCATACTAACCTTCCAATGAACACCATGCTCGATTTTAGGTGTCACTGAAATTAGGGACATATGAAGGGACAAGGCTATCTCTTTCTTTTTATTTTCATACTTTTATTTATTTGGATAATTTTAATATCTTATTTAAATAATTTGTGATTTTCATTGCTTTAAAGTTTATTTATTTAATAAATTTTGATACTCTATTTGAATAATTTGTGATTTTCATTATTTTAAATTTTTATTTGAAGTTAGTATCTCATAAGGATATTAATTCATATGTTTTCCTTTTTAGTGCATTTTTTCTTTTCTCACATGCATAAAAGAACACTTGCTTTAAAAAGAATTTTGACTTAGATAAATTTTTATCTAACTTTGTGGCTAAACCAATGCATGTAGTGATTATTCCAAGGAATTTGAAGAGGTTTGTTTTGAGTCCAAATTCAATTAGAAAAAAGACAAGGCCATATACTGAGGGGTTTTGTGTTAAAGTTGCTTAAGATCAAACATTTAAACCCCGCCAGAATTATTAAAGGGAGCTAGCCAAAATATCGGATTAGTGGGGCAAACTTGATTTGTAGAAAAGTATGGATAGATTGCTCTCTTGCTTAAAATACACATGAATGAACAATTAATTAGGATTGTGATCAAGTTTTGGGATCCATCATTTTGATGTTTCTCATTTAATCGACATGACATGACTTTGACTATGGAAGAGATTTTAGCTCTCCTCAAGCTCAGGCCTTTGGAGATAAGACCTATCTATTGCAAAAAATGCAATTCAACCTGTTCCATAATTAATTAAGTTAAAATTTAGATTTAGATATTAAAGCTGGCTAACATCATATAGAGCAAAAAGGGAATACTAGTGTCATTCATGGTAGTGTCTATAAAAATATATCCAAATGTGATCTGACACTTGAAAGCTTCAAACACATTCGCTCTTGTTATATACGGATGATTTTTTTCCCAAGAGTGTTAGGACATGTTAAGATGACAATAGTGGATTTATTTAATTGGCAAAAAAAGAATATACATCTGGCTCCAGTAATTCTAGCTGAGATGATTCGAGCATTCAATGCATGCCTAAAGGAGGTTTAATGGAGATTTTTTGGAAGTGCTCTATTATTTTATATCTAGGACTAAAGTCATTTCTTGGGCAAAAAAGTAAAAAAAGTCAAACCCTACTTCTTGCATTTTGTCTTTATTTAGGAATTCATCAGAAAAGAATGGCCTAAGTCTGGAACTAAGAAATAATGGGTTAAAACACTAAAAAACTTAGCTTCTAGTGATGTAACTTGGAGGGTACCTTGGTTTTCACCAAAAAGCAGTTGTTTATTAGTATGGTAATTTGCTTTATGTGCCTTTATTCAACAAATAAGGCATCGTGGGTTATGCGCCATTATGGGTTCAAAAGCAATATGGGTTACAATAGTTCATTCCTATGACTTCAATTTAACTAGTGTGGACTTGGAATATTAAGGTGAATATTATAGAAAGTGGCTTTGGACAACCATTTTACACTGGAAGGAGAGGTATGAGTTAGGGTTGTGTATATACATGGATAAGATCACTCCAAGGTATAATGCTTGAATGATAGTTTGGCCCTATAACATAAACATTCCCAACTTAAAAGGGATCATTCCTTGAGTATCTATCCAACCAGAGCCTGGCATGCCATTTGAGATTGATTTGACCAAAGAGGAAGCTACCAAGGAATTAAAGAGAATGAGTGATAAGAATCATCAGCTCCAAAAAAAAGTGCCCTATTTATGAATAAAGATGGAAGCAAAAAAAATGAAGTTAAAAATATGAAAGGAAGTATAATCTAATAAAGAATGACGGGATTGAACAAAATAAGAAAATAAAATTTACTAAGATATCCAAGAGTTCCAGCAGCATTGCTAAGGGAAAGAGGGAGGAAATGTGCAAGCTTCGTGAAGAGTTAAAGTATGGAATGCTAAAGCTTTCGAAAAAGCCTAGCAAGCTATTTTGAAAGAGAAAAAGGAAAGCATGCTGATCCACGTCTCTAGTGAAGGAGGTCCATTGAAATGAATGAATGACTCCAAGCTGCTTAGATCAAGAGCATGTAAGGCTATCTTAACTACTTGAAGAAAAACAAGGCCTCATGACAACTATTGCAGAGATAGGACTGGAACTATAATGTAGAAGAGATGATATTTGCACTTTGGTAGAAGTCTACCATGATCTAGATGCATATTAGGTTGATAAACTATGATGGGCTGAAAAGGATGGTAGAAGGTAAGCAACTAATTCTTTTGGCTGATAGATGTACATAGATCATCTCATAAAGCAAATCCACTCAGCTGTCATTCAAGCGAGGAAAATGGTGGAGAGGATTAAAGCATGCAAATGCAAATTAACCCAATAAGAGAATACGAGGATGTTGTATTTTAGTTTATGGATGAGGTTACAAAATAATACCATTAAGTTAGAACTTTCCCTAGATGTAATGCCTACATGATAAACAAGGTGAATATGTAATTTGCCAAAAAGTTAATGGAAAATTTCTAACTTCAGAATCCTTTTAAAGCAAGCATCCCTGCAAATGAATTCCTATACTCATAACATATATACATATACCCATACATATATGCAAATATGTACATACATACATAATTATTAAATTCATTAGCTCATAAATAAAAATTAATTAACTTAAAGAAATTTCAAATTCTATTAAGGCTCTAACATTGCAAACCCCAAAAGATCAACTCAACCGCTACCCATTCATCAATACCATACTAGATTCAAAACAAGAAGAATGGTTAACATTTACTTAGCAAGATTGGAAGAACTACAATCGCTTAAAAAGAATCTATGAGCCCTAGTATTGATAAAAAGGAAAAGCATAAATAGAAGGGCAAAGAGCAGGTTGAAAAAGAGATTGAAAAAAAAAGTTATAGATTCTTGAAAGAAGGCTAAAGGCCATTGAAACGGTTGAGGTATATAGCAATGTGGACATTGAGGACCTCAATTTAATACCAAATTTAGTCCTCCCACCAAAATTTAAAATGCTAAAGTTTGAAAAATATAAGGGCACCATTTCCTCTCAGGCGCACATTAAAATGTTCATTAGAAATATTAGTAGCTATGTCTAAAATAACAAACTTTTGATTCACTATTTTTAAGAGAGCTTGTCTAAATATACATTAAGATGGCACAATGACTTGAATGACACTTAAATTTAATGGTAGACTGACTAGGCAATGCATTTCTTTAGCAATATAAACACATGGTTGAATGGATGCATGATAGACAAACTATCTAGAATATAGAGAAGAAGTCTATAGAAACTTTCAAGGAGTATGCACAAAGATGGAGAGACATGGCCTCTTAGCTTCAGCCTTCCTTGACTAAGAAAGAAACCATAATGCTATTTGTGAACACCTTGCGTCTCCCTTAGTATGACAAGTTTGTAAGAAATACATCCAAGAATTTTGTTGATCTTATTGTTTCTAGGGACATGATTAAGATAACTATAAAAGTAAAAACAAAAATCATGATTGGGAAGTCCTTTACTAAAAAAAATGATTCTAGGAAAAAAAAGAAGAGGCTCTGTCATTCAACTGTGCCAGTCAACTGTAACATCAAAGACCTTGTCCTTATTACCAAAACTAAAGATAGCAAACTTAAAATACATACTCTCTTAACAGGCCTTAAGCTTCTACTTTAACATCACCTTAAACTACTATTTCGAACCCTTTTCACAAAACCAACCAAGAACCAATGTCAATCTACCAACCTAAAAAGCCAACCAACCTGGACATACTATGATATCCTTTTTTACTTATAAAGAAATGTTTGATAAGCTTTTTGAGGCATGATTAATGGCTTTCTTTTTTTGCAAACCATATGAAGGTAATTATCCTAGCTCATATAACTCAAATATACATTATGAGTATCATACAATAGTGAACCATTTGATTGAAAACTATACAACCTTTAAGTAAAAGGTCTAAAGTCTTTTTGAGAAGCATATTTTGATTTAATAATTCCTCGACACCTAATGTGGTAGCAAATCCTTTACTTGATCATCTCGGGCTTAGGATTAATGCTATATTTACTGAAGAACAGCAACAAAAGAAGTCAAAGATCTAAGAAGTTTGAACTCTAATGGAAAAGCTATAGGGTATCAACAACCGGTTTGATCATGATGCTAACTCCTATAAATTTCATAAGATGTCAATACACACTTTATAAAATTGCTTGGACATTTTAGCCATGATCCAAAGAGTGATAGATAATGGTGAAATTAGGTACTTTGATCAAGCTGTCAATTCATAGTCAAGCCAAAAGTTAGTCCTCTACCTCTTACTAGATGAATTGTTTTCTCATAGAGGGGTTGTTAATCTAGGAGCTAAAGAAAGTGAAACCAAAAGTGTCATTATGGTGATTAATGAAACATTTGAGAAGTGCCAGGAGGTAACCATTGCAGAAGACAACACAAAATGGAATGATGATTATGGCATCCATCCCTGCCCTTCTAGATACATCCTGAAGAATTAGGCTTTTATTGAGAGAATAATAGTGTTTCAGTCGATTTTAAACTAATTCGAGAAACTTATTTTGTCTTATAAGAATCTTTCTATAAAAACTTAAAATGTCAAATTATCATTTATAGAAACAAAATGCATATAACCTTTTCATCTATCTTTAATTTCTTTTATACCAATATTTCTCTTCTTTTTTACACACACATACACAAACATGTCATATATTTGTTTGCTTGTTTATTTCCTTTCTCATTTTTTTAATTTTACAGATTTCCCACTTAAAAAGATGTAGATGATCCTAATCACTTTTTAAAGGTCAATTTTGAAAAGACTATTAGCTTAAACAAGGTTGATTTTGAAGAAGATATTGATGATCATATATTGCCACCTAATTTGTTAAAAATAATTAAGCAAGAGGATGAATGAATGGTCAACACTTTAAACTTAGATTACATCTTGGTCATTCGTATTTAATTGTATCGATTTTATCTTGGTCAAATTTTTAGACCTAGGTTATACCATTGTCACTCTCGTTTGATTGTAAAGGTTTAGCCATATCAACCTTCTAGACCTAGGCTACATCTTGGTCATCATTATATAACTGTACTAATTTCACCTTTGCCAACTCTTTAGACCTAGGTTATATCCTATGGCCATATCAACCTTCTAGACCTAGGCTACATCTTGGTCATCATTATATAACTGTACTAATTTCACCTTCGCCAACTCTTTGACCTAGGTTATATCCTATTCACCCTTATTTGATTGTATCAGTTTTGCCTTGGTCAACATTTTAAACCTAGCTTATGTCCTAGTCACCTTTATTTGATTGCATCAGTTTTGCTCTGGTCAACCCTTTAGACATAGGTTGCATCCTTGTCATCCTCATTTGATAGCAACAATTCCACACCTTATAGACTTAGGTTTCATCGTAGTTTACTTTCCACCTTAACCTAGGTTTTTCCCTTAGTTATTTATTTTTAATGAATATATTTTTATTTTATTTTTTTGAAAACATTAAAGCCTAAACAAAATTGTGTCTATTTAGTCTTTGCCTTGTTCCTGATTCTTGGTAATCGCTAAAGAGTGTAGCTTTAAACACCTAATTCCATCCATGTCTTTTCTCCAAGTCTTAGTTATTGAGACCGAGAGCATAGCTGGTGCCCTGCTAAGGGTTAACCTCTGCCATGTAGTTTGCATATTTTTGTAAGTTATTCTATCACACATAGATGGTCATATTGGCATATGATAGAAAATGTGCCATTTGGAAACTGATCTCAATTAAAAGGGACAAATATTCAAAAAAAATGTTTTTAAACATTCTTTCGTCAAATTTTGAAAACCATTTTGGAGATAATGTCAAGTCAAATTTCCCATTTTTATGTATTTTTTGATATTTTTTTACAAAACTCGAAAAGTTAACCGTCTTATATTTTTATCAATTCCTGTGTAGTATTTATACCAATATACATTCCAAAAAATTAAAAATATGCAAGAAAAATTACATATTGGTATTTTATACCATAAGATGCCAAGTTGTTAATTTTGTCAATTATTTTTGAATTTCTCACAATATCGTGAGTATTTTGCTCGCAAAATTTTTGATAAAAACTTATTCTGGACTTCAGATTTTCATTCTTTACCACTTTTTTCCAAATTAATATTTTGAATAACATGTTGTATTTAATTTATTTTATAAGTTCCAGTATATTCTTTAAAATTTTTCTCGGTTTCACAATACGAGTCTTCTTTCATGTATAAAGTTTTCGATGGAATTTTCTCTAGTTTTGAACTTAAAATTTCTTTAAATAATCCAATTAAATCACCATATACCAATTTTGAAAAATTCCAATCCATTTTATGGATTTTCCTGGTTTCCAAGTTACAGAGTTTTTCACTCTGTAAATTTTTTCGATTGGATTTTTCTAAGTTTATAATTTTTTAAATCCTTAAAATATTATTATTAAATTCAATTTCAATTAATTTTTGAAAATTCAAGTTATTTTATGAGCTTTGAATTTTAATATATATGTACAAATCAATTTTCCTTTAGAAGGATTTTTCTCATATAATTTTACAAGTTTTGGATTTTCAATCTTTTTCTATTATTTTATTTTCACAATTTTGTTTATGATTATTAATTTTAATTTAATTTTTTGTTATTATCATTTGAATTTTATTTTAATTATGAATTTTCTTTATTTGTTTCATGGAAACTAGGCTAATTGGTTTCTAACTTTTTCCTAAACCAATTTAGTTGGATTTTAATTACGCGTTAGGTGATATTATCAAGATAATCATGACAAAATATTTGGAATGACTACTAATGGCTTATCAATTAAATGCATCCCATCTTTAATGAAAATAATAAGTAAAAAAATTAAAATTAGTTAAAATTTTTAATGAATTTTGGCTAAGGGGATTTTCTTATCCCCTTGGCTGAACTCCTCTTATAAATATGGGGAGGATTCTTCATTTTAGAATAATTTGGCTTGAAAGAGAAAAAATTAAAAAAAAAACACTATAAAATACTAAGTTTTAAAAAAATTTTAGCTTTGTTAAGGTAAATTTGTTCCTAAAGCTTTAGTTTTTCTTCATTTTAATTTATTTCTCCTTCCTGTTGGTGAGCCAAAATCATGCTTAAATTTATGGATTTTGATCCATGTTGAAAGACTAAGTATAATGGTCATGCATTTTTTCTTTGATCTAATTGTTTTGTTTAATTTTTCTTGTTAATAAGTTATTTTTCTTCAGGAATCATGTTTTGTTGATCTGATGTTGGTTTTTGTGTTTTCTCACATATATGATCTTATGTATGTTGTTTCCCTTAGTATTTTCTTGTTATTAAGTTGAGATAATGTGTTTCAATGTTTATTTTTTATGATTTCATTATATGATGATGTTTTGTGTTTTGTGTTTGAGCTAAAAATTTTTTTTGTTAGATTATTTAGGGTTGGCTGAACCTAATGGGCATATGTATATGACTTTTTTGGCTATTTGGCAAATATAAAGAGTTTAGGGACTAATTTGTAAAGAAATAAAAGAATAATAAAATTTTTATCCATTCCATGCTTGGTCGAAACCCACACATGCCTTTAGGAGTTTATTTTATGCATTTTAACAAGTATAATTTTTTTTTTAGATTTTCAAGGTTTTTTGTAATTTTAAAAAGTTTGGGGGCTTTTGTGTAAATGTTGAAAAATTTGTTCTATGGCCAAAGGAAAGTGGCTGAACCTTGTTTGTGAATTATATATATGATTTTTGTGATTATTTTAATTTATTTGATGTTGAATCTTGTGTTTAATTATGTTAAAGCTAATTTTCAAATTTAGAAAAGTTTAAGGACCATTAGAAAAATCTAGCATTTTAAGTCAAAATGATCATCTCAACATGAAATTGTTCACTTAGAGTTTTTTCTCATTTTAGGTCACCCTTGACATCAGAACTACCTAATTAGGGTAAAAACTTATCATTTCTTACCTTTATCGAGCCATTTAAGGTTATCGAGATGCTTTTATTCTGAAGGTATACCTAGAGGTATTTTGATAATTTCTCTAAAGCTAAGTCCTAGGTACTTATTTGGATGCTTTTATGCTAAAGGTGTGTATTTATGATAGGTTCATAATTTTAATCAAGCGTTATTTTCATGTCGAAATACCTTAGGGGTAAAATTGAGTTCGATCTAGTCATCGAGATGCTTATATGCCAAAGATTTGCATTTAGGATATGTTTACCCTTTTACGATCTCTTTTTCATGTCCTTTAGGGTTATCGGGATACTTTCATGTCAAGGGTATACCTTAAAGGTATTTTGGTAATTTCTTTATAATCGACTCTCACTAGGATGTTTTTGTGCCAAAGGTGTGCATTTAGGATAGGCTCACCCTTCTACGATCATTTCTGAGTCCTTTAGTGTTACTGGGATACTTTCATGTCAATAGTGTACCCTAAGGGCATTTTGGTAATTTTGCATTAGAACCAATCCTATTTGATTATAGGGATAGTTTCATGTCCAAGGTATATATTAGGGATAGTTTATCATTTTAGATTATTTCAGGGTCTTACGATACTTTACTAATATTTTTATTAAATCAAAAATTTTTTTTAAAAGTAAGGCAATGTCTCCAAGCTAGACTAATACATGGAATTTCTCCTAGAATATGAGAGAGGTTTTATGAATTATTTTAATAACAAATATCTTTTCAAAGTGAGAATCAAAACCTTTATAAATTTCAAAAAAAATAAAATCTTTTGCACTCCTTTGGCCTTTTTGCAGGTTGTGAAAGATATTTGATTTTTAAAACCTTTTATGTTCACTTGGTTTTTTGTGGGATACAAAAGAGAATGATAAAAAAAAAACTTTCGTGTTCCATTGGTCCTTGGATGGGGCGCATAAGAGTTATAACTTTTAAAAATTTCAAAATCCCAATTTTCTCAACATGAAATAACAAATTGGTTTCGTAAAACGATATTTTTAGAATTACGATTAAATGCCATATGTTAAAACCAGATAAAAATTAAAATTCAAGTTAACATGTAATTAGTAAGGTGTCAATTTCTAGGCATTACGAGAGAGTCAATCTTTACTTGTGATTGTAACCAACTCTCGGACCATTTTATACGATCTCTACTATGATCATAGACCTCATAGTTAGTATTCTAGGCTTTTGTAACCTCAAAATATGAACTTTAGTAGATGAAAAATCTCACTATTTAGGGTTGAGTCGGTGAGCGATTCATATTAGCAACCAGTCTCCGAAAATAAGAAAATATTAATAATGATATGGTCTATAGAAATAAGAGAATATAAAATAGAGATATATTGATAAATATAGGAATGAGGGTCATTCAAGTTGGGCTTGTCGGGATTCATATCTAAGCCTCATTGCAATAGTTGGGATACATGATATTGATGCTTTGGTTTTGCAAGAAAAGTTTTTCTTTCTACCATTTTCCTTAGAATCAATGTTTGTCTGTCAAATGAGACAAAAACATCTTCTCATAATAATATCCATTGTTTTCATGATTTAGCACCTTTTTAAATGTTTTCCTCTTTAGGATACACAGTATTGATGTTTTGTTTTCAAAAGAAATGCATTTCTTTCCAACATTTTTCTTAGAATCAACGTTCGTACGTCAAATGAGACCAATGTTGACTTTTGTAATAATCTCTATTCTTTTTATGATTGGGCATCATAAACATGTTGTGCTCATTGGAATACATAATATTCATGCTTTGGTTTCACAGGAAAAACTTTTCTTTCTAGCATTTTCATTGGAATCAAACTTCATCCATCAAATGAGACAACCATGGATTCTTACAATAATCCTCATTCTTTTCATGATTGGAAACCGTGAACACATTGTCCTTATTAGGATACATGATATTGATGCTTTATTCTCACTAGAAAAGCTTTTCTTTCCATAATTTTCATTAGAATCAAAACATATCTATCAAATAAGACAAACATGGATTCTTGTAATAATCTCCATTCCTTTTATGATTAGACACATTAACACATTCTCCTCACTTGAATAGATGATATTAATGCTTTGGTTTCAGGAAAAAAAATCTTTTCTTTCCAAAATTTTGCTTGGAAACAAATCTCATCTGTCAAATTAGATAAATGTGGTTCTTGTTATAATCTCCATTCTTTTTATGATTGGGCAGTATAAACATGTTCTCCTGACTGGGATAAATGGTATTGATGCTTTGGTTTCCCAAAAAAAGCTTTTTTTTCCCTTATTCTTCCTTAGATTCAAGGTTTACCCATTAACTAAGATAAACATGGATTCCTATGGATTCTCATAATAATCTTTATCACATTTTTTTCATTGGGATAGACGATATTCATGCTTTGGTTTTGTCCGAAAAGCTTTTTTTTCCCACCATTTTCCTTAGAATCAATGTTCATTTATTAAATAAGACAAAAATGGATTCTCGTAATCATTTCATTCTTTTTGCGATTGGGCACCTTTAAAATGCTCTACTCATTGGGATACACTATATTAATGCTTTGGTTTTCACAGGAAAAGCTTTTATTTCCAACATTTTCCTTAGAATCAAAGTTCATTTATAAAATGAGACCAGCATTGATACTTGTAGTAATCTTTCTTTTTATGATTAGGCACTATAACTACATTGTCCTCCTTAGGATACTCGATATTTATGGTTTGGTTTAGCAAGAAAAGCTTTTTTTCCCACCATTTTCGTTAGATCAAAGTTCATTCGTAAAATAAGACAAATATGAATTCTCACAACAATCTTTATTCTTTTCCTGATTGGGCACCAAGAACATGTTCTCCTTATTGGGATACATGATATTGATTCATTAGTTTTACAAGAGAACCTTTTCTTTCCACCATTTTACTAGAATCAAAGTTCATCCTTCAAATGAGACAAATATAGATTCTAGCAATAGTCCCCATTCTTTTTGTGATTAGACACCACCATAAGCATGTTCTCTTCATTGGGATACATGATATTGATGCTTTGGTTTCATAAGAAAAGTTTTTTTTCTACCATTTTTTCTAGAATCAAAGTTTGTCTATCAAATAAGATGAAAATAGATTCTCGTAATAATATTCTTTTCATAATTATGCACCTTTAAATTGTTCTCCTTATTGGAATAAATGATATTGATGCTTTGGTTTCACAAGAAGAGTTTTTCTTTCCACCATTTTCATTAGAATCAAAGTTTGCCTGTCAAATAAGACAAATGTGGATTCTTATAATTATCTTAATTATTTTCATTGTTAGGCACCATGAACACATTCTCCTTCTTGGGATACACAATATCGATGCTTTGGTTTCGTAAGAAAAGCTTTTATACCTACCATTTTCCTTAGAATGAAAATTTATCTATTAAATAAGACAAACATGGATTCTGATAATAATCTCCAATCTTTCTGTCATTGGGCACTGTAAACATGTTCTACCTATTGGGATAAATGATATTAATTTTTTTGTTTCACAAGAAAAGTATTTTTCCCACCATTTTCCTTAGAATGAATGTTCATTCATTAGATAAGATAAACATGGATTCTCGTAATAATCTTCCTTCTTTTCATGATTGGGCACTGTGAACAAGTTCTTCTTATTGGAATACATGATATTGATGTTTTGATTTCACAAGAAAAACTTTTTCCACCATTTTCCTTATAATTAATGTTTGCCTATTAAATATGACAAAAATGGATTCTCCTAAAAATCTCTATTCTTTTCATGATTGGGCACCTTTAAAATATTTTTCTCATTAGGTTACATGATATTTATGCTTTAGTTTTTGAAGAAAAGCTTTTCTTTTCACTATTTTCCTTAGAAACAAAATTCATCCATCAAATAAGGCAAACATGGATTCTCACAATATTATCTAATCTTTTTGTCATTAGGCATCGTAAACACATTCTTCTTATTAGGATAAACAATATTGATCTTTTATTTCATAACAAAAGATTTTCTTTCCACTATTTTCCTTAGAAGGAATGTTCATCAGTTAAATGAGACAAGCATGGATTCTCATAATAGTCTCTAATCTTTTTGCCTTTCAAAACTTTTAATAGCTTTTCCTTATTGGTATAAACAGCATTAATGGTTTGGCTTTGCAAGAAAAGCTTTTCTTTCCACCATTTATGTTAGAATCAAAGATTGTCCGTCAAACAAGGCCAACATGGATTCTTCTAATAATCCCTATGCTTTTCTTGATTAGGCACCATAAACATCTTGTCCTTATTGGGATCACGATATTGATGCTTTGGTTTTGACAGGAAAGCTTTTCATTCCATCTTTTTCATTAGAACTAAAGTTCGCCCATCAAATGAAACAAACATGGATTTTCATAATAATCTCTATTCTTTTTGTGATTGGGCCATAAAACACGTTCTCTTTACAATGTTACATGATATTTTATGTTGGCCTTGCAAGAAAATCTTTTCTTTCCATATTTTTCCTTAGAATCAAAGCTCATCCATCAAATGAGGTAGACATGGATACTTGTAGTAATCTCCATTCTTTTTGTCATGAGCCACCAAAAACACATTCTCCTTATTAGGATACATGATATTGACACTTTGATTTCCCATGAAAAACTTTTTTTTCCACCATTTTCCTTAGAATCAAAATTCATCCATCAAATATGACAAACATTGATTTTCATAATAATCTCTATATTTTTTGTGATTGGGCATTGTATGCATGCTCTTCTCAATGGGATACGCAATATTGATATTTTGATTTCTTAAGAAAAACTTCCATTATTTTCCTTAGAATCAAAGTTTTTGCATCAAATAAAATAAAAATGAATTATCATAACTATCTTAATTCCTTTTGTGATTTCCCACCTTTAAAATGTTCTCCTTATTGTGATACATGGTATTGAAGCTTTGATTTTACAAGAAAAGCTTTTCTGCCCACCATTTTACTTCGAATCAAAGTTCATCGTCAAATAAGACCAACATAGAATCCCATAATAATCTCTAATCCCTTTATGATTAGGCTCCATTAACACATTTTTTGCATTAGAATACACAATATTCATGTTTTGCTTTCACAAGAAAAGCTTTTCTTTATACCATTTTGCTTAAAATCAGAGTTCATATGTCAAACAAGACAAACATGGATTCTCATAATAATCTCCAATCCTTTTGTCATTGGGCACCACAAACACATTCTTCTAATAGGGATAAATGATAATGGTGCTTTAGTTTCATAGGAAAAGCTTTTCTTTACACCATTTTCCTAAGAATTAATGTTCATCGTCAAATAACATAAACTTTGATTATCACAATAATCTCTAATTTTTTTGTCATTGGGAACTTTTATCAAGTTTTTCTTATGGGGATACATAGTATTAATGCTTTGGGTTCGCAAGAAAAGCTTTTCCTTAGAAACAAAGTTTACTCATCAAATGAGAGTAACATGGGTTCTCGTAATAATCTCCATTCTTTTTGTGATTGGCACCATGAACACGTTCTCCTCATTGGGAGACATAATTTGATGCTTTGGTTTTGCAAGAAAAGCTTTTCTTTCCACCATTTTGCTAAAACCAAAGTTCATTTGTTAAATGAGACAAACATGGATTCTTATAATAATCTTCATTCTTTTCATGATTACAATAGGGAACATATTCTCCTTACTAGGATAAATGATATTGATTCTTTCATTTCACAAGAAAAGCTTTTCTTTCCACCATTTTCCTTAGAATAAAAGTTCGTTTATCAAATGGGACAAACATGGATTCTCATAATAATCTCTATTTATTTTGTGACTAGCCACCAAAAACACGTTTCCCTTATTGGGATACATGATATTGGTGCATTGGTTTCCTAGGAAAAGCTTTTCTTTCCACCATTTTCTTAGAATCAAAGCTCTTCTATCAAATAAAGCAAACATGGATTCTTGTAATAATCTACATTCTTTTCCTAATTGGGCATTTTCAAAATATTCTCTTCATTGGAATACAAGGTATTGATACTTTGATTTTGGAAGAAAATCTTTTCTTTTCGCCATTTTCCTTAGAATCAAAGTGCGCCTATCAAATGAGATAAACATGGATTCTCATACTGATCTTCATTCTGTTCAAGATTAGGCACCATGAATACGTTCTCCTTATTGAGATATGCAATATCAATGATTTAATTTCACAAGAAAAGAATTTCTTTCCACCATTTTTATTAGAGTTGAAGTTCGTCTATCAAATGAGACAAGCATGGATTCTCATAATAATCTCTATCCTTTTCAAGATTAGGCACTATGAGCAAGTTCTCCTTATTAGGATAGACGATATTATGCTTTGGTTTCATAAGAAAAGCTTTTGTTCCACCATTTTCCTTGGAATCAATGTTTGTCCATTAAATAAGACAAAAATGGATTTTTGTAATAATATCCATTTTTTCATGATTGAGCACCTTAAAAGTGTACTCTTCATTGGGATACATGGTATTATTCTTTGATTAATCTCCATTATTATGATTGGGTGCCATGAACATGTTCTCCTTATTGAGATACATGGTTTAATGCTTTGGTTTCATAAAAATAGCTTTTCTTTCGACCATTTTCCTTAGAATGAATGTTCATCCTTCAAATAAGACCAAAATGGATTCTTGTAATAATCTCCAATCTTTTTGTGATTGGGCACCATAATCGCGTTGTCCTCTTTGAGATACACGATGTTGATGCTTTGGTTTCCAAGACAAGCATTTTTTCACATTTCCATTAGAATAAAAGTTTATCCATCAAATAAGACAAACATGGGTTCTCGTAATAAGCTCCACTCTTATTGTGAGTGGGCACTATGAGCACACCATCTTCATTGGGATACAGGATATTGTTGCTCTGGTTTTGCAAGAAAAGCTTTTCTTTCCACCATTTTCCTTAGAATCAAAGTTCATTTGTCAAATGAGACAAACATGGATTCTTGGTATAATCTCTATTCTTCTTATGGTTAGGCACCATAAACATGTTGACCTTATTAGGATACAAGATATTAATGCATTGGCTTCCCAAGAATGGCTTTTCTTTCCACCATTTTTCTTAGAATCAAAGTTCATCCGTCAAATGAGATGAACATGGATTCTCATAAAAATCTCCTTTTTTTTTTTTTGTGATTGGGCACTTTGAAAACATTTTCCTTACTGGGATACACAATAGTGATTCTTTGGTTTCACAACACAAGCTTTTTTTTCCTCCATTTTCCTTAGAATTGTAGTTTGATTATCAAATGAGACAAACATGGCTTCTCATAATAATCTATAATTATTTTGTCAATGTGCACCTTTAACATGTTTTCCTTATTAGGATAGACAACAGTGATACTTTGGCTTTGCAAGAAAAGCTTTTTTTTTTTCAATATTTTCATTAGAACCAAAGTTCATCTGTCAAATGAAAGTAGCATGGATTATTGTAAGAATCCCCACTCCTTTTGTGGTTGTGCACCATAAACACATTGTCCTCCTTAGGACACACAATATTAATGCTTCGATTTTGCAAGAAAAGCTTTTCTTTCCACTATTTTCATTAGAATTCTTTCCACCATTTTCATTAGAATCAAAGTTTTCCATCAAATGAGACAAACATGGCCTCTCATAATAATCTCTATTCTTTTTGTGATTATGAACAATGAACACATTCTCTTTATTGGGGTACATGATATTGATGCTTTGGTTTCCTAAGAAAAGTTTTTTTTTCTACCATCTTCCTTACAATTAATGTTCATTTGTCAAAAGAGACCAAAATAGATTCTTATAATAGTCTTTATTCTCTTTGGGATTACACAACCAACATAGATTCTTGTAATAGTCTTCATTCTTTTTGAGATTACACACTATAAACATGTTATCCTCATTGTGATATACAATATTAAAATCAAAGTTCATCTGTCAAATAAGACGAACATGGATTCTCATAATAATCTTTAATCTTTCTATCATTCGACACCTTGAACATATTTTTCTTATTGAGATAGACAGTATTGACGCTTTGGCTTCACAACAGAAGCTTTTTTTTTTCACCATTTTCATTTGAGCCAAACTTCATTTGTAAAAAAAAAACCAATAAGG
Source organism: Adansonia digitata (assembly GCA_029448705.1). Lineage (NCBI taxonomy): Eukaryota > Viridiplantae > Streptophyta > Magnoliopsida > Malvales > Malvaceae > Adansonia > Adansonia digitata. The sequence continues at coordinate 16,245 of JAQSVH010171098.1, forward strand.
ATTCTTGAAAAAATTTCCATACTTTTAGTAAATAGGAATAATAAACACTTTGTTCTCATTGGGATACATGATATTTATGCTTGTGATTCTGAAGAACAGCTTTTCTTTCTACCATGTTTCACAGAGTAAAAATTAGTTCATTATAGACACCTTATTTTCTTCATGCTAATTTTTAGCAATATAGGGCATGGATGTGAGTGGGGGCAATGACTAATAGTTAATAATGCAAACTAATCACTTTAGTTAGTGATCCAAGGTTTTCCTTCATGTTAATGGCATGATTAACACTTATGTAAACACTAAATAAATGAAGCCCAAGTGTAGACACCTTATTTTGTCCGGGCTAATTTTTAGCAATTTGGGGCATGGACATGAGTGGGGGCAATGATCGCTTTTGAGGAGGTCAAGAAGGCCTATGGATCATATCAAAAGTAAATGCAAAGATGTGGCATCAAAAGACGTAGTTCGAGGTGTTTGGGGACAAAATATATGAGAAAATTCACATTTGTATCAAATGTATCGATAATGGTTCTCATGTATCGACACAATGCTCCAACATGCCAAAATTTTGAAATGCCCCTATTTGTATCAATACAACATGTAAATGTATTGATACATGAGCTTCTATATCGATACAAGAGCTCATGTATCAATTCTAGGCCATGCCAAGACCGAAACATGTATTCTGTAAAGAAATTATCGATACATATCAACATGTATTGATGCAATGGTCATTTTATCGATACAATCTTCATTGTATCAATACACTCAAGGTTTTTGGACCAAATGTATCGATACATACAGGCCATTTTTCATGATTTGGGCATTTTGACTAGTCCACCATTGATCTTAAACTCAATTTTAACTCATTTCTTTGCATCTAAAAATATTGAAACCCATATCAGATTATGAATTTAGAATTTAGAATTAATCAAAATATTTTTTTTGAAGTCTAAATTAGATCAAAGGGGTCAATGTCACATGATCACCTTACTCCTCCCTAGTTTGTTAGCCAATATCACCGTCAGTCACCCTATTTGCTAGAAAATTATTTTAGCATTTAAACCAGCAACCCTATGTCCATCACATTGTAGTAAGTTGCTCCCTACGGCAACTTTATAGCCACCATGCTAACATCACTCTGTCCCCCTTAAGAAATAACCCAAAACACCTCCAAAGTGGCTCTAAAATGCTGGTATAAATAGACCACTTCTATTTCAGCTAAAAAAGGTAGATTCCAACTTGTTTTAGCTTCCAGAAACCAGAATCCTATAGCTCTTCACCCACCACCCAAAAATAGCCCCAAAACACTCACTTTCAACCTCTACACATTCTAAAAATCACCCTTATCCATACTAGAACCAAAACCTTATTGTTTCTCTTTTCTTCTTCCTTATTAACAATAAGGAAAAGAGGGAAATTCAAGCCATCTCTACTTCTCTACTTATTTGGCCAAAAAATAAAGTTTTGTTGGTATAACTTCTCACTTTATCACTTTTACTTTCTATTTTTCAGCATCTTCATCATTTTAGTGAGCTCTCCATGTTTCCATCACCCTTTTAGGATTATCATGCATTATTGTGGCTTTTAGTTATGGTACTTTAAGATTTAGATGCCTTAATGCCCTTTTAATCTGCAAAATGCCTTACTTCATCCTTATTAGTTTGATATCTCTTTCTTATGCATTCTATGCCATATCCATGCATCTTGTTATCTTTAATCCATGTATGAATCATTAGCCTAACACATTTCAAGCACATCTATACATTAGCTTCATGAATCATTGTCATTTTTAGCATCCATAACATTTTCTGGTCAAATAGCGTAACACTTTCTTTGTCTAGACCATTGGTAAAGTTAGCATTCCTATTTATGTTATGTGTCATCCCCTTGTATGTTTGTTGTCTCCCCCTTGTCAAAATGTATGTATGATACCTATCAAAGATCGATTTTCAAAACCTCCCCAAGCTAAGCATGTTAACCTTAACCAATGAGGATTAGCATGGACTTAGCATTTTCCTTAAAGTTAGCAAAAAAATCTTATGGAAAATTAAGTTTTCCAAATCTAGAATCTTAGTTAAGCGAGCTCAAATCTTTTGATTTTGCAATGAAAATGGCCTTACACTTGTTCCTAAAATGTTCATGCTGTGTTTTTGAGTCAAAACCTTGAGTGGTATGATCAAGGGGTTGTTTCATCATCCCAAAATACTCTAGGGCTATGTAAATGAGTTCTTAATGATCAAGCCACTTTTTCCCTTCAGTTATGGATATTTAAATGTCGATGACTCGAGCTTGGACCTGTAAACATAAAGAAAATAAGAAATATCCTTTGCTTTACTTTGTCCCCTGTTGGTAGTCGCACTATTACAAATTAAAAAATCACTTTAAAATCCCAAACGATTTTTCATAAATTTAATATGATTTTTCTCTGAAAGTGTGTCAAAATAACTTTAAAACGAAGTATTATTCATCCTCGGATCAGTCTGGATGAAAGAGTTATGATTTCAAAGCTAGACTATTCAAAATCCCTAAAATTAAAAAAGTGCATTCTAGTTGGGCCTTTCAGACCCATTAAATGATTTTTCCAAATTTTTCAAGCATTTTTCCTAAAAAGTTCATGAAATTCCCTTTTTGGAAAGGAATTATTTATAGTTTTTTGATACCAAATGAGTCCAAAATGATTTTTAAAATTTTGACACACCTTGTCCCTCGTATGCTCTGCTAGTAGCATAATCAATCTGAACTTGAAGATTTTTTTCCCCAAAAAATGACTTTTTGGGATATTGAGAACATTTTTAGATTGATACTCATTGAGTTAACTTTCTAGCAGTTTCTTGTCTACCCTCTAAAGCCTTCAATCCAATCCACAATAAGTTCAAAAATTGGGATTGTACGATGCTGTCCCTTGTTCTTGGTCATGATCAAAATTAAGTTGTTTTCCTTAATTTCATCTCGAGGCATTCGAATGTCTCTATGTCACCCTGATCAGACTCGAGAACTACTTTGACCTCCCACAAGCTTGTATCAAAGCACAAACATATTTTACATCTTTACTATCCTTCATCAAAATAATTTCTGTTGCCAAAAATCATTGGAATGCTCACCCATTTCTAAATCCTGAAGTCTTGTCATCCACGAGGATACTCCAAGCCTGACTTTCTGAGGGGATACTCCAACCCTATTTTTCCACATAGTCAACCTTTAAAGAATCTTTCTTCATCAAAATTATTTGTCATCCATAGGGATACTCCAACCCCATCTTTTCGAGGGGATACTCTAACCCTGTCTTTTAACTATAATTAAATTTTTCTCCTTCTTGGACTTCCATAAATATGTCAAACAAACCTCGTTTAATCAAGGAACCTTGATGCATCTCAAAAATTATTGATTAGGTTATTCCCAGATAATCAATGCTAATTGCGAGATAAATTCCAATACTCTATCCCTTTTCTTTATCATTGCATTGAATGATCCATGTTATGTTACTTCATTTATTGCCTTACTAACATGAGTTCTTTGTGATGATTGTTTGCATTCATGTTTTCCAATCATTTAAAGTAAAACTAAGGGCAATATTCCACATGGGTATCTCTCCAGTGCCTAAAACAAAATATTCCATTTTTCAAAGTAAAATCAAAAGGTCATTTTTATTGAAAACCTCTATATTCTTTATCTCTCCGGGGTGTATATGAGATTAAATCTTTTTCATCAAAACCTGGATTTGTATTTCTATAAGACTTATGCATTAAAAGGGGTTATATCAAAATAATGATGAGTTAAGATCAGAAGGATCGAAAGCAAGATAAGACATAGCCAATAAGATACAATTTTGAGCATCGTGAATCGTACCTTATCGTGCTTAGCTAACTCCTGAACTGAAACGATGAATCTCTGTATTACATAGACCACGGGATCGATGTTTTGAGTTTCGTAACTCAAAACATAGGTTTTAATAGGCACCCGATCATGCCTAGCTTGAAATGATCAGTGGTGACTCCAAGCATTGGCCATTTTGTGATGGTCATCCAAGGCTAATAAGATTAGCAATTCATCTTATAGTCCCCCTCACTGTGTCATAAGTTGAGAATCTGAACTTTCTCGTTCTCATCATGTCATGAAAAAAAAGTCTAGATCAAGAAGACATTCCAAGCTAGAAAAAAAATTTAAGTCATACGCACCCATAAATCTGTGAAGATCTACCCTGGGGTATATTGCGACAGCTTGGCAACTCCACTAGGGATAGTATAGAGTATTAGGCCAATAACTAGCCATGTCTTGCTAGGTTCCTTATTCTTTTGATCTTCGATCATTATTTAACTATGAACCTTTTTTGTTTTGCCAACTAATCTTTTGTTTGGCATGATTGTCAAGATTGTCTTATTTTCCAATAATCATCAGTTTAATAAAATGGTAATATGAAAGTCAACGAAAAGGTTTGATCATTTCCCTATCACACACTACACACTTGCAAGTGTATTAGTGTCCCACCAAACTCCATGATGTGGTTATAAGCCAATCATTAGGAAGAAGTGAGCTATCTATCTTCGTAAGTAACCCTCCGCATAGGCATGGCAATAACTTCTCGAATGTAAATTACCTATGTCTCTCATGAGTAACCCTCCACATTTGCGTAAGGAAATACATCCAATAGATTGAACCTATTCTGTTAAACCTGCGATAGGTCTAGGATTGGGGTCCCTTAACTGTGTTTACTGGACGAATGAGCAATTCGGATACCTATTTAGGCATCAACTTAAACCTCATATAGTGAGCCCTATGAGCTAAACCATGTCAAACTATACCAAAACACTGATAGAATACCCGAAGAATAGGCTCACTCGAGGAAACATTACCAACCTTGACTCTTAATTACCATAATTATGTAGGTGACAATGAGTATACAATTGTCACCCGCATCTATATTTTTATCGTTTATCAAGGAATGTTGTCGTGTTGCCCGAATGACAATGAACCTTTGTATAAATAAGTGACGGTGAACAAAAACCGTCATTCATAATGTCTTATACTATAAGCTGTTATGCTGTCTGAGTCATGGCTTAATGCTCATCCGCACTAGTGGTGATAAATGAATATTACTACTAGTAGGCATTTTTCCATCAAAATAAGATATTACATCACCTCATAAAGGGCAGATTGCATCCTGGTATGTTGAAATGCTACCCATTTCTCATCTTACCACATTGGTTAAGACATGTTATGAATTTTTTTTGTTCTGATGTTCTTAAATTCTTTATTTCCTTAGATTTCTCTCCTATATGTTCCACTAACTTATTTTCCTTTTGTTTGTGTTTTGGTGCATGCATCATTTTATCATAACCATCATGACTATCATCATTTTGGGACAATTGTTCTGGTTCAGTGTTCGGCAAGGGGCATCATGTATGGTGCAACAAGTTATCTCCACTATTAAATCCTTTGAAAATGTCAAAACATGGTCAGAAGGTCACCAACGTCAAGACGGGGAGATTTTAAAGCCTGACTACATCTCAGAAATACATAAAGAGGTTAAGGTCAGTTTCTATCAGAATGATTGTCAGGAATTGAAGCATATTTGGGACAGTTGGGATAATAGAGAGAAAAAAGCCTTCACTAAAAAGTACAAGGATATAACTCTCTTACTTTGAGTTTAACTAGATGATGGCTTATTGCGAGTGGTGGCACAGTTCTAGAATCTGGCCAACCGATGTTTCACTTCAACCAATAAGATTTAGTCCCTACCATTGATGAGTTCACAGCTCTGCTCAATATAGAAAGGGCCAATTTCAAACCGAATTTACTGTAAAGCACTAACGCCTCCTCCATTCAAGAAGAGGTTGAGGCAAATTCTTAAA
>JAQSVH010171117.1:0-22094 GCA_029448705.1 Adansonia digitata
TATGATCCCTAGGCCTTCTTGGCATCCTCAAAATACTTTTTTGCCAGGCGACACTATCGTCCGGTGATCATCGCCCCCTCTTACGTCTATGCTCCAAATTGCTAAAAATTAGCCCGAACAAAATAAGGTGTCTACATTGGCAAAAGTGCCAAAGTTGGAAAGGGATTCAAAAACCACCTCTAAAGGATTGCTAAACTGTTAAAAGTTGTCAACTAGATCGACAAAAGGGGTCTAGGTTTCAAGCCCAATGCATAGCCAAAAAAAAAAAACAAGCTCAGAAAAAAATGTGAGAAGAGGATTGCCCATTTATCAAAACAAGACATAGAAGATGAGCCAATGATATTCCCACCACTTCAGGAATGTTTTCGCCTAGGGGGACATGTAAATACTGGCTCTGCTAATGTTATGCTCATATTGAACAAGACATTTGAAGATTTCTCCATTAATGTGATTGATAAGCTTGAGATTTCAACCACAAGTCCAAAGACTAATCTATGCCTTCCAAGCTTTGTTTCGAGTGTTTGGAAAGGGACTGAGATTCCTATACTTTTTAAGTATATTTCAAAGTAATGCTATGAACTAAACTTACATCTCTCACCTAAAAGCATTGTAGAATCCTTTGTATGGGCATCTTTTATTAAGTATTATCAATGAAAATGACTAAGCATTAAGCATTTTATTCTTTGTGTTCATAGTTCTTGTCAACCTTAAACTTTTCTTTGCATGTTTTTCCACATGTATTGTTCTTTTTTCATATTTTCCAGTACCCCAATGAAGGTGATATGAATACTTATATTGAAACTTCAAAAATCAATTTCGAGCAACTGATCTGTGCTGGCAAGGTCGAATCTAAAGAAGATATGAAGAAAATCTCATACTCTAAACTTATTAAGACTAGTTAACTAGTAAGAAAAACAGATATTAACTTATGAAGAACCCACTGAAACCATAAACCTTGGAACATAATAAGATAAGAAAGGAGTCAAAATTAGAACTTCCATAAAACCATCAACTCGAGCTAAACTAATAAGTCTCCTCCAAGAATATCAGGATGTGTTCGCCGAGTCATACTAAGACATGTCTAGATTAGATACCAATATTATGGTCCATAAACTCCTCCTTAAACCTGAATGTAAGCCCATAAAAGAAATGCTTAGAAGGATGAAACTTGAAATGCTTCTAAAGATTAAAGAAGAAGTGAAGAAGCAATTTAAACTAAGATTTCTTGAGGTAGCCAAATCTCCTAAATGGGTAGCCAATACAATCCCAGTTCCTAAGAAGGACGGTAAAGTGCAAATATGTGTAAATTATAGGGATCTAAACTGAGCTAGCCTAAAAGATAATTTCCTTTTACCTCACATAGACACCCTAGTAGATAATATTGCTAAAAATGCACTATTTTCCTTCATGGATGCATTTTTGGGCTATAACCAAATCAAAATGGCAACTGAAGACATGGAAAAGATCACCTTCGTAACCATGTAGGGCATTTTCTGCTACAAAGTGATACCCTTGGGGCTCAAGAACACTGGGCCAACTTACCAAAGGGCGATGGTAACATTATTCCATGATGTCATGCATAAGGAAATAAAGGTCTATGTGGATGATATGATCGCCAAGTCACCAAAAGAGAGTGAACATGTGGCCAATTTCTGAAAATTTTTCAAAAGGCTTTGTTAATACCAGCTCAAGCTTAATCTTACCAAATGCACATTTGGAGCCATATCCGATAAATTATTGGGTTTCATTATGAGCAAGAAAGGAATAGAGCTTGATGTTGATAAGGTTAAGGCTATTCAGAATCTGCCACTACCTCAAACTCAAAAGGAAGTAAGAAGTTGCTTAGGAAGACTAAACTACATAGCACGATTCATATCTCAATTGACTGACAAATGTGATCTGATCTTTTGGCTGTTTCAAAAACAAAATTTCGAAGAATGGAATCAAGAATGCCAAGAAGCTTTTGATAGGGTCAAACATTACCTTTCAAACCCTCTAGTACTTGTGCCACCAGTGCCTGACCAGCCGCTAATTTTGTATTTATCAATTTTAAACAAGTTGATGGGATAAGTATTATGATAACATGATGAATCAGGAAAGAAGGAACATGCTATCTATTACTTGAGCAATAAGTTTACAGAATATGAAAATAATTATTCATTCATAGAGAAGCTATGTTATGCTTTAGCTTGGACAACCCAGAGGTTAAAGTAATATATGCTATACCACACTACGTGGCTAATCGCAAAGCTTGATCCCATCAAGTATTTATGTAAAGCTCTCGCCTTGTTTGAAAGGTTATCCAAATGGCAAGTTATGCTTTCTAAATACAATATCATGTATGTGAACCAAAAAGCTATTAAAAGTAGTGCAATAGCAGACTTTTTAGCAAGTCAAACCACATGTGACTATCAGCCTTTAGACTTCGAGTTTCCTAACGAAGACTTGATTGCATATCTAAGGCAAAGAACACTGTTAAGTGTAGGTCATTATGGAAAATGTACTTTAATGGAGCTTCAAATGCAATGGGGCATGGAATTGGAGCAATTCTTATCTCACCTAATGGAAACCACTAGCCCTTCACTGTAAAGCTTAATTTTGATTGCACCAAAACATAGTTGAATATGAAGCCTGCATCATGAGACTCTAAGTAGCCACTGAAAGGGGCATTCAAACATTACAAGTGCTTGGAGATTTAGCCCTCATTATTTGCCAACTGAAGGGAGAATGGCAAACACATGATGCTAAACTGATCCACTACAGGAATCTAATATCAGAGCTCAAGAAAGAGTTTGATGATATCAGCTTTCAACACCTACCTCAAGAAGAGAACCAAATTCTAATGCCCTGGCCACTTTATTATCCATGTTCAAAGTCAATTGAGAATCGGATATCACTCCTATTCAAATAAGCATTTATTCAACCCGGCACATTATTAAAATATTGAAGAAGAGAATGATGGTTTGCCATCTATCATGACATCCTTCAGTACACCAAGGATCAACAATATCCAAAAGATGCCAACAAAACTAATAAAAGAATCATCAAACGATTAGCTACAAACTTTATTTTGGATGGCAAGATTTTGTTCAAGAAAAGCTAGGATCAGGTGTTACTTTGATGCGTAGATGCCTTCGAAGCCAAAAGAATATTTGAAGAAGCATTGGTTGACTCTTGAAAAGGATTGCATTAACTATGCAAGTCATACGATCAGGCTACTATTGGTTGACTCTAAAAAAGGATTGCATTAACTATGCTTGAAAGTGTCACAAATGCCAAATCTACACTTACAAAATCCATATCCCACCAATACCTCTACATGTTACGATAGGTCCATGGCCTTTTTCTATATGGTTCATGGACATGATTATACCGATTACCCTTAAGGCTTCCAATGGGCATCATTTCATTTTGGTCGTAATTGATTATTTCACCAAGTAGTTAGAGGCAGTTTCTTATGTCAATGTCACTAGATTTGTCATGTGCAAATTTGTAAAACTGGACATCATTTGTAGATATTGTCTTCCTCAATAGATCATTATAGATAATAAGTGAAATCTAAAGAACAAGATGATGCAAGCAGTGTGCTCTTAGTTTAAGATTAAGCATTGAAACTCCATCCCATACCATCCGAAAATGAATGAAGCAGTTGAAGTAGCCAACAAGAATATCAAAAAGATAGTTGAAAAGATGATCGAGACATCCAAAGATTGGCATGAAAATGCATTTTGCCTTACAAGCCCATCGCACAGTAGTAAGAACTTCCACGGATGCTACCTATTCTCTTTGGTTTATGGCATGGAAACTGTCTTACCAATCAAGGTTAAAATCCTTTCACTTAGAGTCTTGATGGAATCCTAACTTAAAGAAGCTGAATGGGTTATGAGTCTATATGAGCGACTTAATCTCATTGAAGAGAAAAGAATTAGAGCCATTTATCACAAGCAGTTGCATAAAAATGAATATAAGGGCCCATAATAAAAAGGTTTATCTTCGCTAGTTTCGAAAAGGTGACTTGGTACTTAAATAAATTGTCCCGATCCATAAAGATGCTAATGAAAAATTGCTTGATAAACAAACAAAACTAATAATAGGATTTCCTAGCATTACTTGGAATGATAGAACTTTGCAAAAGCTTTGTTTCATGTTTAAAGACTAAGATTGAACTCTTGGGGCCACAACTAGTTTTGCCCTTAGACCTCATATCTTGAAAATATGCTCAAAACCACCTCCCAATAAGTGATCATGGATCTCTTGTAACTTCAAAGAAGGGACAACCTTAACATTCAAAGCCTCTCAAAATCTAGAGCAAGATTGACAAACCTCAGGCAAAAAGCCACGTTATCAAAGTTGAAAAGGGCCAAAACCAACCATTAGATTAGGCTTTTAAAGTAATTACCCTTGCACCATTTAGACAGGCACTTGCATCCCCATGAATTATGCAATGTTTAACATCTTACAGGCACCAGCTTCCGTATACAAAAGTCAAATTTATAAGGAACCAAGGCATAATTTTTTATTTTGAAAAATCTTGAAAGGCCTTAAGTAAGTACCGTTGACCCTATGTGCTTATTGAAAGTCACCCAAGAGAGAAATCTAAACTCATTTCCTTCTAGTCCTCAAAGAGCAGGATGCCCTTCCTAACTTACCTCAAAGTCTACATAAGCTAGTGGACCTATCTACCTCAGTCCTCAAAAAATAGGATGCTGATCAAGGCCCATACAAGTTGGTGGCCTACCTCAATCCTCAAAGAGTAGGACACTGATCAAAGCCCACACAAGCTGGTGGCACCTACCTACCTTAGTCCTCAAAGAGCATGAGGCTTATCAAAGCCCATATAAGCTAGTAGCATCTACCTATCTCAGTCTTTAAAGAGCAAGATGCTTATCAAAGCCTATACAAGTTGGCGGCACCTGCCTACCTCAATCCTTAAAGAGCAGGATGCTTATCAAAGCCCACACAAGCTAGTGGCACCTGCCTACCTCAATCCTTAAAGAGCAGGATGCTTATCAAAGCCCACACAAGCTGGTGGCACCTACCTACCTCAGTCTTCAAAGAGAAGGACACTTATTAAAAGCCCACACAAGCTGATGGCAGCTATCTACCTAGTCCACAAAGAGATGGACATATTTCTTTAACTACCTTAAAGCCTATACATGTTTATGGAACTTATTTGAGGTTAAACCTAAAAGATAACGTAATAGGGAGGTCAAACCCTATAGAACTCATCAAAATATTTTTTTTCAAAGTTATTCAACCCTTTTCGATGTGATACTAAATAGCTCTCTACTTCTCTGCAAGCACACGAATCCATCTTCTCACGCAAACAAAATGGTGTCTTATTTTGCCTTTGCCTTATTCCTAATATTTAGCAACGGCCAAAGAGGGGCGACTGTAGACACCTCACTTTGTCCAAGCTAGTTTCTGGCATCCTAAGACAGGTGAAAGATGATAAAATCAAAAAATAAAAATAAAAACTCAAGGATAACTATCGAGGACTATGTCACTGGGCACTATTAGGTGACATAGTGGTAGGCAAAAAAAATTTTTTTAGGAAGGTTTAGAATGCCTATATGCCATATTAACGTAAAATATAAAAATAAAGTATCAAAGGCCACTTTTTATGGTGTCCTAGGGTCATTCAAATGAATACACAGATCAATTGCCCACTGTTTATGACCAAGTTAAGGAAATCGATAAGTCGTAGGTATGTAGAAGTTATATTGGTGTAGAAGTATTGATACGAGCCCTTACGACACAGGTACCGATACAAGAGGTTTTGGTATCGATACGTAAGATGTTGTATCAATACCTAGCTTGTTTGCATCGATGCAAACCTTGGCAGTAGCTAGAGTTTTGATTTTTGGCAAAATGTATTGCTACAAAAGCATAAGTATCGATACAAACCCATGGAGTATCAACACAGACCTCTAAGTCTCAAGACTGGAAACAATTTTTGCTCCTAATGTCAGTACACAACTTATTGTATTAAAACTCATGGGTAAAAAGCACCTTGTTTATCGATACACTAAGTCATTTTTGCCCAATTTGAACCACTTTTTAACCTTTAAAAACCCAATTTAAACATGTTTTTGCACCAAGGAACTATCATAAATTGCAAATCTCACTATGGGTTTATGATCAGATTCAAACAAATTTTTAGAGCCTAAACAATAAATGACAAAGGTCACTTTCATAAGATATATGGTTGTAAGAGGGTATGGTAGGCATATCTTCAATTGCAAGCTATCATAGCCTTTCTACTTCCCTGCTCAGCATGGCTGAACCAATAGAAAGAGAGTCAACTGAGCATGGTAGCTAGAGATGTCCACTAGTGTAGGAAGGAAAGATAAAAAATATCTTGCATTGTCTTCTAAAAGTAGTGGCTAAGCATTAAATAAGAAAAGAAACTCTCAGCTATCTCAAAAAAGAAAAGAGACCTTTAGCCATTTTCAAAAAGTTCTCCATCAAACTTAAAAGACTCCATCCATTTCGAAAAATCCCCTAGCAACTCCAGTTCCAAAAGCTCACCAAAACACTATTCCATTATTTTCACCCTCAACCAACCTTTATTCCCGTAGCTCCCTAAAACCAGCACCAGAACACTCTCAAAACCTTAACCTTTCACATACTTTAATCCTTAAAACACCCCACTAGCAATCATATTACCAGAAAGTTTTTTCCTTTCACCCTTTTCTTGCTAAATAATAGTAAAAAAAAAGGAAGGAACTGAACTTAAAGTTATTACTTTAAAAAATGAGGAAAGTTCAAGCTTTTGTTGGTATATTTTCTACCTTATTCCATACATTTTCTATTTTGATCATCTATTTCATTTTAGTGAACTTTTCATGCTACCTTAACCCTTCTTAGACTCTTATGCATCATTGTTGCCTTGGTTGTGGTAATTTTAGGATCTTGATAACCCTCTTGATACCTTGATGTTGTTTGGCTATATAAACTCACCATACTTCTTTTTTATCATTGCATAACCTCTGTTCATGCATCTTTTGCCATTTTTGTCATTGCACAACCTCTGCTTCTTCCATATTCATATATTCATCTCATATTCAAATGGTTACCTTAACATGTCTTATGTGTGTTCATACATTTTCTTATGTTTTAAGGAGTCTTGTGAAATAAAAATACTATCTTGACAACTCCAACATCTATTTTTTTGTTTAAACAAGTTCATATCATCTCCATGCACCCTATTTGTCATCTTCTTGCATTTGTGTCACCCATTTTCATGTCAAAATGTCACCTTCATAAGTTTGCATGCTTAATCCATGATTATCTTCGTATGTGCTGCATTTTGTTTATCATATCTCCATTAAAATGCTTGCTTGTTTCTTAAAACTTGATTTTAAAAAAAATCCCCAAGTTTATGCTACCTCCAATAAATGAAGAATAGCATGGACTTAATGCTTTTATAAAATTGGTCTTCTAATTTTGGGACAAAGCAAACATTTTAGCTGTGGATTCGTGATAGTACAAGTTTAAAGATGCTATTTTACAAGCAAACATAGCCTCTTTTTAGTCGACCTGATCTTGAGTTTAACACCTTTGAGACATGGTCAATGGGTTGTTTCATTGTCTTAAACTACTTCGGGATTATGGAATAAACTCATGATGCCTATGTCATTCTTTCCCTCATGTTATGGATGTTTGGATGTCTATAAATCGAAGTTGACCCCCAAAACACTCAGAATATCAAATAATCCTCTTGTTTTTACTTTGGCAGCACTGTACTTTAGATTTAAAAAATCACATTTGAACCATAAAATATTCCCTTTGATTTTTCTAATATTTTCCCTTAAAGGTCATCAAATTACCTTTCCAATGGTACCTTATTTACCCTCTAAAGCCTTCAGAATGACTCGATTGGTTTCCCAACAACACCAACCCCTTTTGACTCGAATTAAGGCTAAAATACAAAAATATAAAAAAGATTTCATATTAAAATTTTTGCTAGTGGAGATACTCCAACTCTATTGCTCTGAGGGGACACTTTAAACCCGCTATTCCTAAATATATTCCTAACTTTATCTTTAGGATACTCTAATCCCACTACTCCAAGGGGATACTTTAACCCGTTTTTAATTAAAGATTCAGATTTTCTCTTTATTCCTAAATATTTTCCTAACTCCATATTTGGGGATACTCTAGCCCCACCTCTCTAAGGAGATACTCGAATCCCACTTTACCTAAAATATATCCAAAATTTTCTTTCTTTTAGGTGCCTTAGACTGCTTGGATTAAAATCATCTTTGACCTTCAAATTACCAACGAATCTAGACCTGTCTTTAAAATTGTCACCTTAGTTATTCTTCAATAATTAAAAACAATTATGAGATACATTTTGATTATCCCTCATTTTCATGTTCTTTTGTTTGTGATTGCTTGTTTATGATATTATTATATTTCTCCTTTTTTCGTCTTACTAACACATTTCCTTTTGTAATGATTATCATGCATTCATGTTTAAACTTTGTTTTTTTCAATAAAATTTACAAGGCAATGTTCCGTGTTCGTATCTTTCTAGTGCCTAATAAGAAACATTCGATTTTTTAAATCCTATGCGAACATTATTTTCATAAAAAGCCTTATGTTCCTTACATCTTCGAGGTGCATAGGTGATCTAATTTTCTTTAAAACCCAGATTTGTTTTTCCATCAAAACTTCATGCATTTAAGAGGATTATGTCTAAATAAAGACTAAATGGAATCGATTTAACCTAGACCAAAGTGAGACATAGTTAGTAGATATCGATTTCAGGCATCGTGGGGATGCTAATCCTTCCCCATGCATAACCAACTTTTGAACCCAACCCATGAACTCTGAACTTTATAGACCTTGAAATCGATGTTTAGAGTTTCATAATATTGTTTTCAATAGGCATACGATTCTGCCTAGCTTGAAATGATAAGTGGTGACTCTAAGTTTATGGCCACTTCCTGGTAGCCATCTAAGACTAGTTGGATAAGCAATTTGCCTAACTATCTCTTCCCTTTCCTTTCCATTGCTAAACTTAATCCAAATCTCGATAATGGGATAACTCAAAGGCTCGACCACAACCAACCATCATTTATTTTTAAGTTGAGCGCATTATGCCCTTCGGATCATCTGAAGTTTTAAAGGCAGGGCACGTGGCGACAATCATGAGTAAAGATCAACCCTCTTGTGATGCTCGAAAATTAGTACCTTATTAACTGTATGTTAATTTAAATTTTGATTTTGATTTAGCTTCAATATTTAATATTTAATTATAATTGCCATAATATTTTATTAACCATATTTATTATTTAAAGAAAGGTTTTATTATTTTTGAAAATCACAATATCATATGCACCCTTCTGAAGAACCAAGAGGACACGAAAGCTTACTCTTGCTCTCTTTCTTACCTTGCTCGAGAACCTGTGGAATGCGAAAGGTTTTATTTTTACAAAAATTAAGAAAAATCTCGACTTTCATTTTAAAAAGGATGTCTTGTTATCAAAATAATCCGTAGAAGCCCTCGCATATTTTGATAGGAATTTTACGTATTATTTTAACATCGATGACATACCTTAATTTTCAAAAATTCTAATTTTATTAAAATATTAACAAAATAGCCTAAGACTTAAAATTAGTCCTAAAATAATGAACGTAACCTAGTGTATACTTCTAACATAAAAGTATCTAGTAGACATATAGGACTCGGTTCTATTACAAAATTACAAAAACATCTTTAGGTTATACCTTCAATGTGAAAGTATCCTGGTACCTAAGGACTCGAAAATAATAAATAAAGGGTGTGAACATATCTTAAATATAAATCTTTGGCCTAAAAGCATCCCGAAACTTATCTACGACTAGGCTGAAGAGAAATTACTAAAATGCCCTTAAGAGATACCTGCGACGTGAAAGTATCTTGGCACCCTAATAAATGCTAATATGATAGTAGAATGACAAACCTATCCTAAATATGCATCTTTGGCATAAAAGCATCTTGATTACTATCTAGAACATGGTTTTAGATTAAATTACCAAGATGCTTTTAGGGTATACCTTTGGCATGAAAGAATTCCAATGCCTTAAAGGACATTAATATGATTATAGAATGACAAACTTACCTTAAATATGCATCTTTGGCATAAAAGTATCCTGGTTACTATCTAGGACTCTGTTATAGATGAACTTAGCAAAATGCCCTTAGGTTGACCTTCACCATGAAAGTATCCCAGTACTCTAATGGACATTAATATGATGATAGGATGACAAACCTATCCTATATATGCATCTTTGGGATCAAAACATCCCAGTTACTATCTAGGACTCCATTCTAGATAAAATTACTAAAATACCCTTAGGGTATACCTTTGACATTAAGGAATCCCGGCACCTTAATAGACATTAACATAATCATAAAATTATGGATTTATCCTAAAGAAGGAATATAAAGTTCTAGAATTGGCTTAAAATGCAAAAATTACAATTAAGTCCCCAAACTTTTAAAAATTTCATTTCATACCTATGAAAAACTGAGAGAATACAAAATCTTTTGAAAATTTTCATACCCCTATGGAGAGCTATAGGAATAATAGAAATCTTTAAAATTGACAAAAATAATTGTCTTACCCTTAAAGACTAAAATTTTATATTTAGTCCCTAAACGTTTTAATTTTGCATTTAAGTCCCTATATGGAAAAAAATCATAAAATATCATAAAAACGTAAAAATGCATATGAAAACACATATATACATCCAAAATGGTTTGGCCAACATCTTAGCTTTAAGACAAAAATTTTTGGTTACTTGCAAAGTAGTCCTAAGCTTTCTAAAATTGTAAAATGACCCCTAAATGGAAAATCATCATAAAAAATCATCAAACCAGCAAAGAATCAACATAAAAATAATAGCAAAAATATACATAAAGGTTAGGCCGAGCACTTTTGGCCGTAAAACATGATTTTTTTCATATTTGGCAATTTAATCCCTAATTTTTTTTAAAATTGCAAAATGAACCCTAAAAGTGTTAAAAATGCCTAAAACATGTTTAGAAACACATAAAAAATCTCATGGCTTATAAAGCTCTTGGCCAAGCCAAAAATGTCATAAAAAACTTTTACAAATTTTGCAATATAGTCCCTATGTTTACTAAGAAAACAAAATAACCTAGAAATCATGAAATTAAAACACAAATAAGCACTAAATCATCATTATCAACTCTAATCAGATTTGGCCATGGTGAAAAATACCAAACCCAAACATGTTTTAATATAAAAAATCATGAAAATAAACATAAACTTAAATAAAAATAAAATAAATATACTAATATTGCAAACAATATAATAACATCAAATACCATGAAATGAATGATATAAACATCATCATAAATGCAACAAAATCAAAACCATAGCAACACAAATAATATTCTATATATATGTATATATACAAAACAAAATTTCACTAAAAAACAAAAATCCCAACAAATATAAAAAATTTTCTAACTCATCATGCTTAGCCTTTCAACATGGATAAAAATCCATGAGTCTTAACATGATTTGATTCATAAATGAGATAAAAAGAATGAATAAACTGAAAGAAACAAAAAGAATAATGTTTTTACCTTAAAAAACTAAAGAAAACTAAATGCAAAAAAGTTTTTCTTTAGTATTTCTTTTCAAATGCCAAAGACCCCCTTTCAAATTCATGCTTCCCTATTTATAGGGGAAGCCTTCAGTCCAAGGACTAAACAAACAGTCTTTGGCCAAACATCTTTTTTTTATGTTTTTCATTTAAGTAATAATTAGCGTTTTTATAATTGATTTGATTTAGATTAAAAGTGATCTGATGTAAATTTATTGTTTTTGTCATTTTGTGGCTTATGTCATTCATGGCATCATCTATTTCTAGAGATTTTATGTGATATTTGTAATATCTGTACAATTATACCATAAAAATTAATTAAAAAGACTAAACTATAAATTAAAAATTATGTATTTGAAATAAATAATATCAATTTAATTTAATAAAACAATAAAAAAATTTTAATTTATAGGAAAAAATAAAAAAACTAGAAAACTAGCAAACTCGTAAAACTTATAAGAAAAACCTTTACTGAAAAAATTACCATATACGAAAAAATACAAAACTCATAAAATAAATTAAATTTTTACAAAATGATTTAATAGGGATTAAACAATAATATTTAAATAATTTTAAAAAAATTATAAACTCAAAAAATTTTACCCAAAAAATTTACAAAGTAGAAAACCCATATCTTGGAAAACGAAAAATTTTGAAAGAAAATGCAAAACCCATGAAATCCATTGGATTTTGAAAACTGATTTAATGTGAATTAAACAATAATATTTGAAGAATTTTAAAAATTATAAACTCAGAAAAATTTTCACCAAAAAAATTTATGGAATGGAAAACTCCAAATTTTAGAGCGAGAAAATTTTTTTTTTAAAAAAAGCAAAACCCATAAAATAAAATGAATTTTAAAAACCTGGTTTAATTGTAGTTAAATGGAAATATTTAAAAAATGTTAAAGTTCAAAACTTGGGAAAATTTCACCAAAAATTATACAAATAAAGGAAAGCTCGTATGTTAAAACCAAGAAAATTTCAAGGAATTCATTAAGCTTGGATAAAATGAATTAAATAGAACATATTATCAAAATACTAATTTAAAAAATAGTAAAAATGAGAATCCATAATTCAAAATAATTTTATCAGGAAAAATTTGATGACTATAATACTTGCAGTGCTGTGAAAAATTCAAAATGAATTACTAAAATAAACATCATGACACCTTATGGTATAAAATGCAAATATAAATTTTTCCTTGAATATTTTTGATTTTTAAGTGAGTATCGGCATAAATACTACACTAGTATCAGTAAAAATATACGACGACCAATTTCTTAAAATTTACAAAAATTCTCAAAAAATTGTTAAAAATGAAAATTTTGTCCATGATATCATTTGCAGAGACAGATTTTCAAAATTAGAATAGAAACTATTAAAAAATAATTTTTCTTTTAAATATTCTTCTTGTATATCCAAAATTAGAAATCAAAATTTGACTTTTTCTATCATGTGAACTTATGACCATTTAAATATAACTAAAAATGTTTTAAGAATGTCTAGTTCATCTGAGAAAAAAAGGTCATTCCTAATGAGGGTGGCTGTTAAGTTTTCAATCTCGGATATTTAGGTTTATCAGAAAAAAGATCCAGACGACATTAAGTGTCTACACTAGCAAAAGATTGATATATAGCAGTAACCAAAACAATAGCAAATTGCCATTCATAAGAGTATTTTTTTAATGAAATGAGAAAGGCAACATTTGTTGTAAATTCCAGCACATTTAGCTCACTTGCTATCCTAAGACGCAACAATCCGTGGAAAATTTCCACAATGATTTCTAGGTGCATTAAGCTCAATAGATCCTTCAAAGTTCTCGAAAATTCTAGCTTTGAGATTTTTGTACATTAAGGCCGAAATTAACTTTCTTTTGGTCAAAATAAATATAAATAATTTTAAATTAATTTTTATGCATAATATATTAAAAAACCAAAATATAAAATATATAAAAAATTAATTTTTACAATAAGAAAATTCAAAAAATACCTAGTGATTGCATATTAGGTGGGCTAGATGACATCGATTTTAAATGTTTTAATGCATATTTAATCTGAATCGATTTGAAACAATTTTTATCAATACACAATTTGTATGCCTTCCAGAATTAAGCAAAATTTTATAAAAATTATTTTATAAAGCTTACAAGGCCAAAATCTGGAGATCAATGCACATGACATCACGATATTAATTAACATCAATTAGGCTATACCTACTACACATAATTCTTAATTTATTGGCTCTGATACAACTGATAATAATCCATATTCTTGGTAAAGTCCTACCTATCCAATAATGGCATTTAAAATTTACAAAATAACATAAATTGGCAGTAGAAACATTAAACACAAAAGTAGTCAAACTTCCCTGCGAATCTTTGGAGGGAATTCACATGTAATAAACAAAACCGGATTTAATAAGATTAAATCACATTTTTAATGAAAAGCTTACCAAACTATCAAATCTCATGAGTTAAATCTAATTCGAAGGATTCTTGAAAAGAGCACCCATGATGTTTGATCGAGTCTACGAGGTCATGAATAACACATTTGTTTTACCTCCAATGGTAATCCACATAGATGATAATGGAAGATTTCTTAAGGATTAGTGGTTCTCTGGTGCTAGCCAAAAGACTAAACAAGTCTTAACTAAAAGAAAATTATGAGGTACTTCTTTCTTCATACAATCTAAGAGCATTTCAAAATAATGAGGAGGGAATAATAAGACCATAAAAAGGTTATATAATGGTGGAAAGATGGGTTTTTCTACCATGTGGCGGCGGTTAGTGTGAAAATAAGAGAAAGCGATTTTTTTTCTAAATTAACATCATTTCAAAAAGTTTTTTTCAAGTTACCGTTCAAGTTCACTGCACCTTACCTACTTGACATAAATCTAGCTCTGTGCACCATAGATTATTTAGCTAAGTTAGGTTTTTATGGAGTTTAATCCAAATTAAACTTTTTAATTTATCTTATAAATTAATTTATCTGATTTACTTATCACATAATTAAATTAAGATAAATAAATAGAAACCTATTTTAGCTAATTATCTATCAGATATATGAATTTTTATCTAAACAAAATTCATAATTAAATTAAAATAATTTTAATTTAATAATAATCTTATTAATATTAATTATCTAAATAATTAATATTATGAAAAGATTATCCAAGGAATTTTAGCTAGGACATTATTCACTTTGTAACGTTTTAATTTACACATTTTCCATCTATACATAGTATGTCTCAATTTAGACATTATCCAAATAAGACAATCATATCTACTATGTCTTAGAAAGACAACAAAATCTTAGATTTCATAAAATCTAAATTTTTGTATTAAATTAATTCTTAATTGAACTTCTTCAATTAAGTATTCCATTTGATCATCTTTTATTTAATTAATTTAAACCTAATTAAATCCCCATTTTAATTCGACAATACCATCATATTTTGCGTTACCCATTAGGTTCCCAACATATTGGCAATTAACATAATTAATCTTATTGATCATGTTCATAGATCAAGAGTGAGATCTAGCAACCCATCATGACCACCCAAATGTTATAGTCGATGTGCTTTATCAGGCCTTTCAGTAATCAGCTCATTAGTGTAATATAGTCCTTTCAACATATATCCCAGAATGTGCATGAACATCGTATAGTGTGTAATCATGCTTCAATCCATGTTAGATCTTTCAACTAAAGGTTTACGATCATGAATCTATAAAGAATGATTTCTCACAATTCATTATCCTCTTGCCAGAGACTTTGATTTGATTAACCAAAGTCAAGATCATTTAGGAGTTATTTAGAGTGGTGAATTTTCTCTGGCCACTTATTCATCTTTAGTATGTTTCATATCATAGCCAAAACTATCCTTTTTTTTATATCCATCTATTGTAGACTCGTTCATGATGATCTCTAAGTATAATACTCCACATATAAGATGAACTAGTATCACAAGTCTCAGGACTACTTATATGACTGGCACATGAGCACATATTTCATGGAAACTTGAGTGACTAACACCAAATGGAGTTCTTATACTGGCCATGTCCAATGAACTTTTTTCCACAAAACAAACACCTATATGCTATCGCCATGAATTCTACATATTTCAACTTTTATGAGATTAAATAGTTGCATGATCCAATGCTTAGAGGCTTAGCATATGGTAGCTTTATGCATTGTCAATGCCCTATCTTGACAATATAATGACTGGGAACATTTCTAGAAATGCGACTTTGATGCAAAGGATCTCATCATTATAACTCATTAATATCTTTGCAAAGCCATTGTGTTTCAAATGCTTTATCCAGTTATAGTTTGCATGATAGTCAATCATGCCACTAGCATAAAGGAAAACCTTTGTCATTGTAATATAGTGACATATATATAGTTAATTAGCAGTGTATCTGATGTCTTTATCCAATTGGTTGAATGGAATCCATATTCTTGGTGAAGCTCAGCCACAAAAATAGCATTTAAAATTAACATTTAACATAAACATGCGGCAGGAACATTAAACATGAAAATAACTAAACTTCCCTATGGATTTTTAGAAGGGAATTGACATGCAATATAGTAAAACATATTTAAATAAATTTAATCAAACATATGATGAGAAGTTATCTAACTTTTAGATATCGTAATCCACAGTCAAATCCAATCCAAAGGAACCTAAAGTGGGTGGCATAATGTTTGATCACATTTACGAGGTCATGAGCGACATACTTATCTTGCCTTCAACAGTAATCCACATGGATGATAATGGAAGCTTTCTTAATGATTACCCATTCTCCATTGGTAGACAAAAGACTTAGCAAGTCTTAACCAAAAGATGATTGGAGCTTGTTTCTTCCTTCAATTGATCCAAGAACACTTCCAAAATAGTGTTTTCTCTTAAGGAAAATTGAATGGCTTAACTAGATGAGGACAAAAGTGATAGCAATGTTTTTTTGGATGGCAGCACTTAGGGAATTTTAGAGAAAACTATTTTCTCTCAAAAACCAATCATTTCTAAAGTGTTTGCGGAAGCATTTCATTACCCTAAAGCCTTGGCTGAATTCTACTTCTCCATAAAGAAGAGTTTCAATCAAATTAGACTTACATTGTTTGATGCAACTATTCAACCTTAAACTAATCTAATTTGATCAATTTTTTCTTACCCAAAACTCTATTGGCAAATTTAGCTCATCTTATGAGCATTGCGAATTTCGGCCAACACACCATGTGTGTGACCTAAATTCCATTTAAGTACATTATAGGTGATTTAGCTAGTTTAGTTTTATATAAAGTTTAATCCAAATGAAACTCTTAATTTATCTTATAAATTACTCAATTTATCTAATACATCAACTAATTTATCTCATAAATCAATTAATTTATCTCATATAATTGTCATAAAATTAAATATAAGATAAATCAGTAGAAACCTTTCTAAGTAAATTATCCCTTTTATGAATGTTAATCTAAACTAAATTCATAAATTAAATTAAAACAATTTTAATTTAATAATAATCTAATTAATATTAATTATCTAAATAATTAATATTTTAACTAGATTTTCTAAGGATTTCTGCTAAGACATATCCACCACGTAATGTCTCAATGTAGACATTATACATCTAGTCATGGAATGTCTTCATCTAGACATTATGCAGATAAGATAATCTTATCTAGTATGTCTTAAAAAGACAACAAAATTTTAGATTTCACAAAATCCAAATTTTTGTCTGAAATCAATTCTTAATTGAACTTTTTTATTAAGTCTTTCATTTAATGATCTTTTATTTAATTAAGTCAAACTTAATTAAATCCTAATTTTAATCAAACAATATCATCCTATTGCATGTGATCCATTAATTTCCTAAATGTTTGCAATAAACATAAATAATCAGATTAATTATATTCATAGATCAAGAGCAAGATTTAGCAACTTATCATGACCACCCAAATGTTGAAGAGTCAATGTAACCTCATCGAAACTTTTTAGTAACTAGCTTATCAGTGTAATATAGTACTTTCACCATATATCTCAAAATGATCATGAGTATGGTACAGTGTCTACTTATGCTTTAATCCATGTTCGATCTTGCAACTTATGGTTAATGATTATGAATCTACAATGAACAATTCCTCATAATTCACTATGCTCTTGCCAGAGACTTTCAATCCGTTTAACTTTAGTCAAGATCATTCAATATATGTCTCCAAGTTCACCTAAAGTGGTGAATCCTCTCTAGATCACTCATCCATCTACCATATAGATCATGCTATACCTAATATACTCTACCTTAAGTATCCATCTATTATGGACTCATTTTAGGCAAATCTAAGTATGATACTCCTCATACGAGATGACTTGGTATCATAAGTCTGATGATTACTTGCATGACTAGCACATAAGAACATATTCCATAGACATTTAAGTGAGTAATGCAAAACGGAGTTATGTTCAATGAACTTGTTTCCACAAAAAAAGCACCTATATGACATCCCTAAATATCCTATATATTTTAAATCATAAGACTTGTTGCATGCATCATATGCATGGAAGCTTAACATATTCTAGTCATTATGCATTATCAAAGCCCTCTCTTAACAATATGATAATTAGAAATAGTTTTAGAAACACAGCTTTGATGTATGAATATCTCAAAATTGTTCTGCTTTACAATTCCTATGCAAGGCCATTGTGTTTTAATGGCTTCATCAAATTAATGTTTGCAAGATAGTCAATCACACCACTAATATGAAAGAAAACCTTTGGTATTATAACGTTGTAACATGTATATAGTTATTTGACTATACATCCCATGTCCCAATTTGATTAGTTTAAGGGTATACACTAACTTCTCCCACTTGCACTTGAAATAATTATATTGATCTTGGTGTTTACTAATGGGAGAATATGTTAATTTATGCTTAATAATCTCTATTATCGAGTCATAAAACTGTTAAGATCATAACTAGATCTTGATTTCAATTGTATGGCTCAATTGTCTTATGATAATATAATCAACTTTAATTAGCCTATTAGCTACTGATCCAAAACTAATCATTTTCATGAGCCATGATGAAATGATTTCAATCGTATGGCCGAATTATCTTATGATATGTTATCTCTCTAGTTGGAATGCTTTCCCATATTTCATCTAAAAGTTTATAACTTTATTTGTCATCTTTTCATGAATATTAACTATTAATTATTCATGAACACTCCTACTGAATCTTATGTGTGAGATTTCTTATAGGGAATTCAATTCTTAGTTAAATTGAATTTTAGTTAATTTGTCTTTATTTAATTGATAATTAAAAAATGTGTAGACCAAGTTATAAAACAATTCTACTAAGATTTAATTATATTAAGGCAATTAAAAGGAGCATGGCACCATATGCCAATAATAGCAAATATATGTTTAAACACTTATCTAAATAAATTTCCTAATAATT
Organism: Adansonia digitata; assembly: GCA_029448705.1. Classification (NCBI taxonomy): domain Eukaryota; kingdom Viridiplantae; phylum Streptophyta; class Magnoliopsida; order Malvales; family Malvaceae; genus Adansonia; species Adansonia digitata. The sequence continues at coordinate 19,088 of JAQSVH010171117.1, forward strand.
GGCCCAAAATGCCAAAGTAAAATATCCAATATTCAAAATAAATTATAAAAGTTTCTTATAAACTTTTCAAACTAGTTTGGTAAGCTTGATCTACATCATCTAGGCTGCCAACTCTTTGGCCCATCTTTATTTTTCTTTCTAGTTTCTCTTTATCATTGGGTCCTAAATGTGCCAAACATATTCAGTACCAATAATCAAGTGTCTTAAACCAAAACAAAGGAAATGAATTTATGAATTTATAGCTGAGGTAAAAACTACTTTCAACTTTTTACCCTTAATAGATTCAAGGTAATCTTCGTAGTTTCTCCTCCAATGTCTAAGCTTGCCACTGTGTTAGCAATTTCCTTTGTCGTTCTCTTTCTTAATCCTTACTGCACCAGTAGGCTTCAAACTCTTTGACTCATGAGGTATGTCCCATTTTGATATCTTTTTCTTCTTCTTCTTCTTCTTCTTCTTCTTCTTCTTCTTCTTCTTCTTCTTCTTAGTTTTCTTAAAAGTAAAAGTAACCAAATTGATAGCCTTTCTATTGGTAAGAGATTACTTTGTCATTATCAACATGTTCTATAATCCCAGAAAGGATGTCTCTAAATGATTCATGTTAAAATTCAACACAAACTATGAAAAGTTCAGTGGCAAAGAGGAGATAATTAAATTAATGGCTAATTCACCATCCATAGACCAACATAACTATTCTAATTGTGTGATCCACCCAATCATCTTCAGCAAATGAGTTCTCATAATGCACTTTCTAACATCTTTGTTTGAAATAATTCCTTTGAAACATCAAATCTCTTAGTGTATCTTTCCTTATTGAACAATTCTTTAAGGTTTAGGATGATGTCTGAAGCATCTATGCCTTTGTGTTGCTTTTGAAGATCAGGTGACATGTTAGCCATCATCACACTTGTGGCTTGCACTGTGTCCTCATTGTGCCTTCTATAGGCATCTTTTTTTTCTTGAGATGCATTAGTTGCAAGCTCGTTGGGTCTAGATTTATTAAGGACATAAACCTTATGTTACTGTGTTAAAACAATTTTAACACTATGGAGCCAGTTGATAAAATTTAACCCAGTCAACTTGTTAGCATCCAATATGCTATGAAGTGACAAATTTGACGTCATGCTTCTTGTTTATATCCTATATGAATTTGGAACATACTTAATTGTCAATAACATATATATATGTGATAATCATTCAGTCAGCTTTTAAAACTAGATATTTAGCCCTCATTATTTTTGAGTAATTATAGCCCTCAATGATAATATGAGAAGTTCAATATTTAAATCTTCTTAATCTTTCATTCTTATATAAACTTGGGGTAGCCCGACAAACCATGAAAGAACTAATTAGATAGGTAACATAGATTACCAATTACATCTTTATGCAACGTCTAGATCAGATAAGTGGTAACTTTTTACCTAAATATATCTTATGCATTTCTCCTAGCAATTGCCTTTAAAGTTGTGTGGATAAGTTTTTAAGCATCCAGACAACACAAGCTTAGTTAAGTAAGACCCATTAATTTTAACTCAAGTAGCTCATGTGGAAGGAAACTTAGGGATAGGCCAAGAAATCCTTGTGGCTGGAACTTGGATATATTATAATAATTAATGGAATGCATATTATTATGCTTAGGTATTAACTAAATATTTTACAAGGGATTTCTTTTAATTAATTGATTGAGTCTCATTGATTTGATTTGGATTGCATTGCATTTGCATTTATTTCAGGCACATACATATCATATATATATCAACGTAAAATAAATTTAATCATGCAATCGTACGTGGATGATTATGGACTTTTATCTAAGTCTAGCTTCCATGAGCCATTTGGAAACTAGTTGGTCAAAACCCTAGGACACCTTACCAAGTCTTCATAAGCCTCGATAGTGATCTCCTCGGATAGTTTTTCTGGTGCCATCTTCTATTTACATTTTGAAAAAAATAAAATTCCCTAAACTAACCTAATTCTAAGTATTACAAATATGTAACTTTTACATATGTTTGGAAGAAACCTCAAGTTACATTCAAGGGTAGTTAGGAAAGAAGAGAATTTTACAACTCTCGAATGAAATAGAGAAAGGCAAGGTTTTGTAGATCCTATTGAAAAAATAAATACCGTAAAGAAAGAATTAACCGTACATTTACCTAGTCACACTAAGGTCTAAGTCCATAACCATCCATCATACTTTAACAAATTACAGCATAATATATATTGTATACCTAATGTCATATGGTAATCATATGCATTAATGTATAAATGTATATAAACAAGTTTATTACATTTAACAAAGCATCTATAAGAATTGGCCAAAAGATTAAACATATTTAACCAAATTCCTAACTTTTAGGATTCAAACGAACACTTACCTAACTTTTACATGATTTTTCTTAACGTGGACAAATCCTTTATTGCATGCTTTAATGCTTTTTTATTGAATGCTTTAATGCTTTCTAAATTGACATTTTAAAATTAAATCATGGTAATTCATTTTAATAAACAATTTATAGATTTTATTTTCAAGTTTTAGTTCTTTACTAAAATGCCTATTTTGGAAACTATTATATCTTAAGACCTTTTGTAGATGCCTCATCTTATCTAGACCAGTTTTTGGCATCCTAGAAGTTAGGTAAAACATGATAAAATTAAAAAATAAAAATAAAAGCTGAGGGATGACTGTTGGGCAACTCATTAGTCCCTCGGCTACCACTCATAAAAAATCCAAATAAAAAAACAAAAAAAACAAAAAAAAAGAAGAGGAAAAAAAAGAAAGAAAATGAGCTTAAGTTGAAAACTCGAAAGGGAGGCTTAAATGATCAAACCTTCTCACTCAAACAAAGCCAAACCCAAGCCCAAGCCATCGTTAGCCTAAAACCAATCTTCCCTATATTCATAACTCTAACACCAATTCATAACCTAGCCCATCTATTCCGTGTTGCCAACACCACTAAAACTTCATCCATACCTTTACCCAAAAAATGAGAATCGCTTAACTTTGAGGCCC
>JAQSVH010171128.1:0-19791 GCA_029448705.1 Adansonia digitata
ATCCAACTGACCCATAGAGATGTCGGGAGGGACATAGGCCTCATTCAAAACCTTGAAGAGGGTATTCCTGTGAGCTTTAGAATTCAACAGTAGTGTAAACACAGATATCTTGGTGAGTTGCTTGTTCAATTGATCGATGATACTATATTCATTGTGCTCGATGAACTTAAAGAATTTTATGGCTTTTTTCTCATTCACTCGATCTTTAACAGCTACCGTATCTGAGTTTTTGGTTGCACACTTCAGTGCTTAAGAAATGGGATTAGAATTTTCTTATTGAGTTTCACTTCTCGATGCTACTGAGGTGTAACACCTACGACTCTGAATTAAGTGGCTTACCCCTAAAAGGATAACATTTATAACTTGCTAACTAGATTCATTGTGACTAAGGTTTGGCTTTCTAGTTCCAAAGAACCACTTTGTTGTCCTTATAAGAGAAAAAGGGATGAAAGCTAAATGATCATCTTCGGCATAGGCTGAAAAGGGAGCTTTGATTCTTGGTTGATTCTTAAACAAGATCAATGGCTTCCCAACCCCATAAAGCAGATTACTCATTTTTTTCCATAATGTCGACAGATGGTGTTGCATTTATAGACTTGGTATATTAAGCTCATTTTTTATCATAGAATTCGATGCTACCCTCATTCACCATCCTTTAAACCATAGCGTGAAACTCTTTACATGTTTGAAGAGTATAGATGTTAATAGGATGGAAATCATAGACCGTCATTAATTTTTTTTTGGTTGCATTAAGTAATTTAACTTGCACCAGGATTTGCCAAACTAAATTCATTGGTGTTTTGACCTCTTCTATGTTTTCTACGGTCTGGCAATTCTCTTCAATAACCATTTTACTTAGATCTAACTTGGCATGAGTTTGAGATAAACTGGCTTCAGTGCCAGATTTTGGTTTTGACTAGCCTTTATTTTTTCTTTCTTTTTATCCTTGCAAATATTTTTTACCCGATTCATTTTTCATGGCCTCATCAATCATCCCACAAAGTATGGCTACGTTCGTGAAGCTTTTGGGGAAGCTTTTCTCTACCTTTCAATAATGAGAGGCTTGTAATATGTCGATAAATCTGGCAATCATCTTTTTTTCTATCAATAAATGATGAATCTGGGCAGCCTCCTACATCCATCTCGAAGCATACTACCTTAAAATTTTCATTAGTTCTCTTTTCTATGCCTATAAAAGACAAATAACTTGAGATTCAATCATTAATAGGCCTTTCTTCATCTGTGGCATTAATAGATGGGTTAATGTGTTCATCCCATTCCTCACAGAACTCAATCTGGGATTGGTCCATCATCCCTTAGACCATTTTTAAGAACAATGCATAGTGTTACTAATAATGCCCTTGATTGTAGTGGCAGTAGGATTTTCAATGGCATTTATACTTTGACTTTTAACACCTAATACTATTCCACTTTCATGAAAGCTTGCCAGGCCTTGCTCATCAAGGTTTTGACTTCTCTAATGCTTTTTTTGATCTAACAATATTTTCTATCGATTATCGTGTTCACTCTCAGTTCAACATGATTAGGGAGTGGATTAGCTCCAACATTTGGTCTAGGCCCTTATTTGACCTTGATCACTCCTTTTTCTAGCAAACCCTATACCTTTCTCTTAAACGAGGTATAATTCTCAATAGAATGACCTTGTACTCCAGCGTGGTATTCATAGTAGGCATTCTCATCATACCACTTAGGGTACGATGCTGATCTTGGGTTTATGAATATTGGGGCCACTAGTTGACCTGCCAATACACGAGAGTAGATCTCTTTATAGGAGTAAGGGAGTGGTTCAAAGTGCTCCTTTTTTAGGGTGCTTGTTGATTGTTTAGAGCTTTTACGATATTCATGTTGTAAGTTTGTGCACTTTCGGTCACATTTTGAATGGGATTTGGTACAAAGCTCATTGTTAGAGCAAACCCAATAGCATGAACTAGTTGTGGTTTTGACGAGTAAGGGGTAAAACCTGAATTCAACATGTTCTAAAGGTGCAAAACTTGCGCTAAAGGTATTCACGTTTTTTTCTTTACCTTTATTGATTGACTTCTTGACTAACTCAGATGATTCTTTGATGGATATCTTGCCACTTTTGATAGTGTTTTCGATCATTCCATTCGATATGACCATATTGATAAAATTTTTTGTGGCATTTCCTACCAGCTTTTTATAGTAAAAAGATCGCAGGGTGTAAGCTTGACCATCATTTCCTTTTCTATTAAAGGGGGATGAACTTGAGCTACCTTCTTTCTCCATCTCTGAGCATATTGCCTAAAGCTTTCAGAGGCTTTTTATTCCATCATGAGGGAAAGATGATCTAGGGCCTAATCGGCCATATGCTTATATTGATCAAGGCAACCGTAAGCTAGCTCCGCCTATGTATGAATTTTTGTGGAGTCAAGCCCTATGTACCATCAGATAGATGCCTCAATCAGACTATCTTGAAAGCAATGAATTATTAGCTTCTCGTTCTCTTTATACCCAGCCATTTTTTGATAGTACATGCAAAGATGGGTAGTAAGGTCAGTAGTTCCATTGTATTTTTCAAGATCTAGCACTTTGAATTTAGGCAGGATGATAGACTGGAAACAAGCCCTAATGATTTTGCATCCATAATCCTAACTTTGTCACTTTTTTCAACAACTTGAAGGCACTACTCTATTGACTGGTACTTGTTCAAATCTACATCATTTTTTGAGCACCTCTTTACTTTTTATTGCTTCATGTACTCATCGAGGTCTAGGACTATAAACCTTGCCGATGAAGCACTTACACCTTGAAATTTTTGAATCAAATGGGATGTTGTTACAGGATTAATGTAAATGAATAGCTGAGTTGATAGGATATTTGCTGTCCGAGGATGTTATCCATGCAATGCCTTTTCCTGAGCATTGGTGGCTTTAGTACCACCATTCAAATTGCTTTTAGGATTGGCCAGTTCCTTTCCCACATCTATTTTGCTTGTTTACCTTTTTTCTTTCAATGCCTCGGACAGTAACTTGGTTAGTTTGGCAATAGGTGCTTGGAGTTCCTCATTCCTACAGAGTGATTACTCTTGATAGTCCTATACATGAGTTCATGTCTCTCAATGTTGGCTTGGTGATAGTTTTCCATTGCTTTTTGATGATTGCTAGTGTTATACCAATTATGAACTTTAGGTTTTGTGTTTTAGAGCACTTTCACTTTAAATTATTATCGAATTAGGCTTTTATAATATGTTCATGCATATGTTTGATGCAATGAGAGTGAACACGCGATCATGAAGATAAATGAATGAATAAATCCATGAAAAAATTAAGTTAGTCATATAAATTCAAAAAGTTTAATTGGATTAAAGGGCAGCTCCACCAATAGCATATTTTATTAAAGCAAGAAAATGTCCTGAATACACATGATTACATTTGAAAATGCCTAATAGTATTACATTGCCTGATTACATGATCTAAAAAATACAACAAGTCTTACTCATGGGCTCTAGTGGGTAAGATATCAAGTGTCAGGGATCGAGCTGCATCCATCATGTTCTCAGCCTTTAACTAAGCTAGTTAAATCTGCTCTGTGAGATGGCGATAATGGTTATAATAGTTTTGACATGCGTGACAACCACTAATACCTCTTCTCACTCCTACTGTTTGAAAGCTCTCACCAGTGCATTGACTTGGTCTTGGCGAGCTTGAAAAAAATGCTCAAAATCTTTAATTCTGAGTGTTAGAGCTTCATTTTTATCATGGTTTGCTCTTAAATGTTGAGCTTGAACTTTTAACTGTTCGTTCTTCCTTTGATAAGTTGATGCAAGAGCACAGGCTATGAGGAAGCACTAGCTATGCTCTCATTTTGGTCCTTTTGACAATTCCAGTACTGATAATTCATCGCATTCATCCAAGACTAAAGGCTATGGGATTTCGATTATGGTAAGCTTGATTACAAGTCAAAAGTCTAGCTAACATTTTGTGCATCGAGACAAACCCGCTGCATGGAAAGCTATTGGAAAGAGAGTAGTATGACACTAGGATATGACGAATAGAGGATCTGTCAATGACATCTAGCCCCTGTCTGGTATTAGGACATCACAAATACTAGTTGGCGAATTTTCCTCTGAGATTGAATTGCTAAAGCAGGAGTTTAAACAAGAAAAAGTGACTTTTACCAAAGAGATTATCGACTTAAAAAAAGGAAAATAGCTAAATGGAATTGGGCCTCTAACTCGGGGATAATGAGGTGAACAGGGCTATCAAAAAGAAAAATCGCCTCAAGGAGGATCTTGAGAGTTTAAAGAAAGACTTTATGGCCTTAACAAAGCCAGCAAGTCTCGAAGACTTGGAAAGTCATTAGTTGATTGAAGGACAAAAGTTACTACTCTTGAGAAGGAACAATATCAATGGAAAGAAGCGGCTTAGGTCACACAATTTAAATCTTTGCATCAATGTAGAACCCTCTATGGGGAAAACCAAAGGCCTTTCGTGTTACTTCTTCCCCTTGTGATTTTAAAATTTCTAGACCCATTGCTCTTCAGATTTGTCTTAAGGACATTCCTTTTCAAGTATCTTGGAGATAAGGCTATAATTAGGTAAGAAGTTGTACGACATCCTATTTTCTTTAAGATAAAAGTGACTAATGAGGCAAATGTAAAAGAGTGGTGCATATCCGATGAAGTGGCCCGTACCCATTTTCTCATAAAAATTAAAAGCATAAATAGTCTTGGCAATGATGGTTGGTGTAGGATTGATGTTGCAGCACAATCAAGAAAAGACATTTACTACCATAGCTTTAACATAGCCTAATGTCTTTGAGAATATGACCAGAACATATATCACCAAAGCATAGATATCTTAGATTTTTCAGATGTCAATGGTACTTGCCATTGCTTCTTTCAAACTAGCCCATGAAATCCTTTCACTGTTCCCTTTTGTTTTGATATGACTCTTGATCCAAGACTCTATTGCCCCAAGGATTTGAGCTAATCTTTTCCTGAAAGTTGGAGGGTTCAAAGCGTTGCAATATATTCTATAAGCCTTTGCTCTTTCAATGTTGAGTAATGCAATGTATTCATCAATTATGGGGACCAAATCTTTATGATTAAAAGTGAAATACCGATATGCTAGATTCCAAAACTAAAATGTAGCTCACAATAAGCCGACATCTAAACAGACTTGGAGCAAAAGAGCAATATCTTTGTATCTTTTTCGACATCATCCTAATTGGTCTATATTGTCTTGGGATCTTGCTAATCATTTTGACAGTGCCCTATCTTGATCCTTTCATTCACTGTTAAGACATATTCCAGTTTAAAGGTGTCCCTATCTTCAGGCTACTGACGTTTTGACCACACTTGGACTTCCTCCAAAAGCTTCAGATCTGAAGTGGATTGTTGCTCCATTACAGACACCCTTTGATGAACACTAAACCATTAGCCGATTGTCCCATGATGATGATGATTATGATGAAATAATGCATACGTGATAAAAAAAGGCAAAAATGAAATGAGTTAAAAACCATACAAAATAATAGGCAAAAAGATAAAGAAATAAAAGAATAGCAACAAAAATGCTACACAAAATTAATCTCGAGAATAGGCGATGAGATGCCTAGAGGTAAACATGATGATCATGAATGTTAAGACATTAGACAGATAGCATAACAATGTGTCTACATTAAAAATGGCCGTAAAGCAACATGATATCTCGCAAAGACTAAAACTGACCATTTAAAAAGTGGCATCCATTCATAACCATTCATGCTAAGCCATCGTTTAGACAGCATGATGACCTATTTTGGTTAGATATAACTATTTTAAGATGGCATTGTAGGTAATGGCATTCGCTTGTCCTCACCGACTTGTTCAAATGGATTTCCCATCAAACATAATAACATATCCTAAAGGAATAATCATGAAAATAAAAATAACAAACGCGAGTGATAATGTTCACCCATCATTGCTAATGTAACCACGATATATAACAGTAAAGGTAAAAAGTATTTCCCTAGGTGATTCTATTCTCTAGATTATACTAGCAACAATCCATTATGATTTGACATGGTTTAGCTTATAGGATACTAACCACACCATTTGGTGGGAATCTAGTGCAAATGTAAGTGTCGTGTGTGTTAGAAAAATAATCAAACCTTTTGTTTTATTCCCATATTACCATACTTATTCAAGTTGTTATTTATTTGGGAACAAACAATCCCTACCAATCATAAGACAAAACATAAAATATACAGATTAATGGATAAGATATAAGGCAGTTACATTTAAACAATTATGAAGATGGCAAAACCAAAAACTGAGTGAGAAATAGCTAGTCCTAGGCCTAACTCTCTAGGTCCCTAGTGAAGTCACCAAGCTGTCACTACATGCCCACCTTTAAAACTTCGGACAATCCAAAAGATATAGCATGCTCAACCTCAAAATAAATAATGGCTGGTCATTGTTGAGCCTTTGAGTTATCCCTTGATCAAGATTTGGATAAGGCATAGTGATATGAAGAGGAAAGAGACATTCTGGTGAATCATTCATCCAATTAGTCTCAAATAGCCACCACGAAGTGGCCAAAAACTTAGAGTCACTATGATCATTTTGAGCTAGGTAGGATTGGATGCCTAATAAAAATAATATTCTAAGTTATAAAACTCAAAACATCGATTTCAAGGACTACAAAGTCCAAAGATTTGTTGATTGGGTTTGGGAGTTCGTTACACATGGGCAAGTATTAGCATCCCCCATGACACCTGAAATCAGTACCTATTAACTATTTCTCACTTTGTTATTGGTTAAATCCATTCCATTTAGTCATTATTTAGATATAATCCACTTTAATGCATGAAGTTTTGTAAATTTTATATTTGGGTTTTTAAAGAAAATTATATCAGCTATGCATCTCGTGTGAGGAACATAGGGATTTTTTTTATGAAAATAATGTCAGGATTAGATTTGAAAATTTGGATGTCGCATATTAGGCACTAGAGAGATCAGCGTTGTCGATACCTACCGGTATCGACCGTAACGATCGGTACATACTGGTTTCGACATATAATAGTAGCGATGATAGTTGGTTTCATTTCGGTCTTGGTTTTAGTCTGTATCGGTAGGTACTAGATTGTTTCGGTGGTATCGATCGAAAACAGCTGTACCGGCCGATACATAATATAAGTTTATAAAAAAAAGTTAAACCAACATTGATCTTAAATCTGATGAATATTATATATAATTACTCATAAATTTGATGTATCTTAGACATAATTACTCATAAATTTAATGATCATTAAAAAATTTTAACTTTACTACTTAACTGATATTGATTTTTTTATATTTGATGAAGTTTTCTATAGAACATTATATATAATTGATGAATATTTAATATATAAAATTTATTTAATCTCATTTATTTCATATGTAAAAATATTTATATATATAAATTAAAAATATTTTAACTCTGATAAACTTGAAACAGTACATCGAAACACACTGGTATTAGTATGTACTTGTACCAGAACAAAAACGGTACGCCCACTTGTACGGTACTGACTACCTTGGGAGAGAAACCAACATGGAACATTGCCTTGCAAATTTTATAAGAAAATAAATTTTAAATATGAATGCATGATAATCAGTACAAAAAGGAAACATGTTAGTGAGATGAAAAATAATATAATAATATTATAAATAAAGAATCATAGATAGAAGAATGTATAAAGGAGGGACGATCAAAACATGCCTCATAATTGTCTTTGATAATTGAAGAATAATCGAGATGACAATTCAGAGAGGGGTTTGGATTCGATGGTAATTTGCGAGATAAAAAAGATTTTAATCGAAACAATCGGGGGCATTTGAAAGAGTGAAAAGTTTTGGATTATTTAAGGTACAAGTGGGGTTGAAGTATTCCCTCAAAAAAGTGGGGTTCGAGTACCCCTCAGAAACATGGGGTTGAAGTATCCCCAAAGATAAAAATATGAAAATATTTAGGACTAAAGAGAAAATCTGAGTTTTGTTTAATGAATAACGGTGTTGGAGTATTCCCTCAGAGTAGTGGGGTTGGAGTATACACAAAGACAAAAAAATTTTATGTTTTAAAAAATATTCTTTTTTTTATTTAAAAAAAGATTTTCAAAATAGAAAACAGTAGGTTTATATAAAATATATTTTTTTCATAAGCCTTAATCTGAGTCTCAAGGGTTTGTGTTGTAGGGGAACCCATTAGATGCATTATGAGACATTCAAATGTCTCTATTAAGGAGATTCAAAATTTGGGTTAAAAACTGGGGATAGCATCGTGTCATCTCCTTTCTCAAATTTATTTTGGTTTCATTCAAAGGCTTTAAAGGTGAATAAGATGCTGTTGGAAAGATGACTCGATAAGGTTTAATGTAAAAATATTCAAAAAATCTTAAAAAAATCACCTTCTAAGCGGATTTAATTTTTAAAGTTAGGTATATCTTGACATTAGTTACATGTACAGGGAAAAAGGGGTAATAGACCTTGAAAATTATTCTGGGATTATCTGAAATTGTGCAATTGTCTTTTTGAAAAAGGGAATTTCATGCAGTTTTTATGTAAAATATTTACAAATTTTAGAAAAACCATCAAATGGCCAAAATGGCCTAAATAGAGTATCATGCATTGGTTCTAGGGATTCCAAACAACAAAAGTTTGAAAAATCATAACTCTCTCATCCCAGATGATACAAGGGTGAACAAGATTCCATTTGAAAGGTATTTCAATAACCTTTAAGTAAAAAGTATCAAAAAATTTATAGGAAAATAATTTATGGTTCAAAAATAATTTTTTGTATTCAGACTAAAGTGCTGCCAGATCAAAAATAGAGGATTATTCGATTTTTCAAGTTTCTTGTGGGTCAAACTCGAGTTATGGATATTTAAATGTTGACAACATAGGGGAAAGAATGACATAAGCATTATAAGTTCATTCCCCAATCCTGGAGTAGTTTGGGATGATGAAACAACACGTTGACCATGCTATGAAAGTATTAAACTCAAGATCAAGGCTTAGTATATTTTTGACTAAAATGGGTGATTTTTGCTTGAAAAACATCATCTTTAAACTTATGTCACCGTGAATTCATAGTTGAAATATTTGATTTTCCCTCAAGATTAGAAGGCTAATTTTATAAAAACATTAAATCCATGCTATTCTTTATCTATTGAAGGTAGCATGAACTTAACTTAGGGACTTTTCCAAAAAACACTTTCCGTGAAACAAGCAAGCATTTTTAAAAAGGATGTCATGAACAAAATACAACAACACAAAGATGAACATGGACTAAACATCCAAACACACAAAGATGACATTTTAACATGGAAATGGGTGATAAAAATTCAAAAATATGGCAAATAATGTGCATGGAAATGATATGAACATATCTAAACATAAGAATGCATGTTGGAGTTGTCAAGATAGCATTTTCATATCATAAGACTCTTTAAAATATAAGAAAATGCATGAACATACATGAGGCCTGTTAAAGTGAACATTAAAAATGAGATTAATATGTGAATATAAAATAATCATGGCAAGAAATGCATAAAATGAGGCTATGATAATGATGAGAATGAACCATGGCATATTTGCATATCCAAATAGCATGGAAATGATATGAAGATAATATGCATGGAAATAATATGAACATATTTAAACATAAGAATGCATGCTGGAGTTGTCAAGATAGCATTTTTATGTCATGAGAGTCCTTAAAATACAAGAAAATGCATGAATATACATGAAGCGTGTTAAGGTGAACATTTACAAATGAGATAAATATGTGAATATAAAAGAATCATGGCAAGAAATGCATGAACTGAGGCTGTGATAATGATGAAAATGACATATGGCATATTTACATATCCAAATAGCATCAAGGTATCAAGAGGGTCTTCAAGATCCTAAGACTATCACAACCAAGCCAATAATAATGCATAAGAGTCCTAGGATGGTTATGGTAGCATAAAGGGCTCATCAAAATGTGTAGATGATAAAAAAAGGAATGTATGGAAAAAGGTAGAAAATATACCAAAAAAGATTGAACTTTTTTCCCTTCCTAAACTAGTGACTTAAGTTCAATTTCTTCCCTCTTTTTGCTATTATTTAGCAACAAAAGGATGGAAGGAAGAAGCTTTCTAGTAATATGGTGGCTGGTGGGGTGTTTTGAGAGTGAAAGTGTGTAAAAGGTTGAGTTTTTGGGGGTTTTTTGATGATGATTTGGGGAGCTATAAAATGAAAGAAGGTTGAGGGTGAAAGGCAATAGAATAGTGTTTTTGAGAGAGTTTTAGGGCTAGAGATTGCTAGAGGATTCTTGGGAATAGCTGGAGATTTTTTTGAGATTGCTAGAGAGCTTTTTGGGAATGGTTGAAAAGTTTTTTTTTTAGATGGCTGGAAGTCTTTTTTTATTCAAAGCTTAGCCAATGCTTTTAGGAGACGAAGCAAAGGCATTTTTTATCTTTCCCTCCTGCACTAGGGGACGTCTCCAACCATGATCAATTGATCTTTTTTCCATTCATTCTGCCATGCTAAGAAGGGGGCAGAAAGGCTGTAACAGCCTCTAATCTAAAGATATGCTTAACATGCCCTCTTACAACAATATATCTTATGAAAATGATTCTTACCATAGGCTATTTGGGCTCCAAAAACTTGTTTAAATCTGATTATAGGCCTAAAGTCTAGGTCTGTGCTAATTTATTATGGTTTCTTAGCACAAAAAATATGTTTGAATCAGACTTTTGAAGGCTTAAAAATGGCCTGAACAAGGCAAAAATGCCTTAGTGTATCGAGACACAGAATAATTTTTACCCATGAGTATTGATACAATGAGATATGTATCGATAATAAGAGTAAAAAATTATTTCCAGTCTCGAAACTTAGAGGCATATATGAATACTCCATGGATTTGTATTGATACTTATGCTTGTGTATCGATACATTTTGCCAAAAATCATAACTTCAGCTACTCCTAATGTCTGTATTGATCAAACATGCTAGGTATTAATACCCCACCTTAGGTATCGATATCAAACCCTCTTGTATCGGTACTACATGCAAAAATTCAAGTTTTTAGTAACGCAAAGGCCTCGTATCAATACTTATGCACCAATATAACTTGCACGTACCTGTGGCTTCCTGATTTACCTCAACTTGGTCATAAATAGTGGGAAATTGATCCATATACTTATCTAAATGTCTTTGACAACACCATGAAAAAATGGACTTTGATGCCTCATTTTACATTTTTCTTTAATATAATCTATAGGCATTTTAGACCTTCCTAAAAAAATTTTCATCTAGTGTTGTGTCGCTTAATAGTGCCTAGTGACATAGCACCCGACAGTCACCCCTAGTTTTTATTTCTCATTTTCTAATTCTATCATATTTTAATGAAGTTCTGGGATGCCAATAGTTGGCCCAGACAACATGAGATGTCTACAGAAAGCATTAAAATTATGTATTCCAATGAGGAGAATGTGTTTATGGTGGCTAATCACATAAAGATTAATGATTACTACGAGAATCAACATTTGTCTTATTTGATAGATGAACTTTGATTCTAAGGAATGGTGGAATGAAAAGCATTTCTTGCAAACCAAAGCATCAATATCGTGTAATCCAAAGAGGAGAATGCGGTCATGGTGACCAATCATGAATAGAATGGAGATTATAATGAGAATTCATTTTTGTCTCATTTGAGGGACAAATTTTAATCTAAGGAAAATGGTAGAAGAAAAGCTTTCTTGGGAAAACAATGCATCAACATCGTGTGTCCTAATGAGAAAAATGTTTTTATAGTGGTCAATCACAAAAAGAATGGCAAAAATTAAGAGAATCCATGTTTATCTTCTTTAATAGACAAACGTTGATCCTATGGAAAATGGTAGAAAGAAAAGCTTTTCGTAGGAAACTAAAGCATCAATATCATGTATCCCAATGAGGATAACATGTTCACAGTGGCCCATCACAAAAAGTGGAAAATATTATAAGTATCCATATTTATCTTATTTGGTAGACGAACATTCATTCTAAGGGAATGGTGGGAAGAAAAAGCTTTTCTTATGCCAAGAAGGGGAACGTGTTTATTGTGCCCAATGAAAAAAAGATTGGAGATTATTATGGGAATCCATACTTGTCTTATTTGGCAAATGAATTTTCATTCTAAGGGATATGGTGGGAGGAAAGAATTTTCTTGTGAAACCAAAGCATTAATACCGTTTATCCTAATAAGGAGAACATGCTTATAGTGCCCAATCATAAAAAGAATGGAGATTATTATAACAAAAATCCATGTTTGTCTCATTTAAGGGATAAACTTTCATTCAAAAGAATATGTTGGGAGAAAAAGCTTTTCTTGCAAAACCAAGGCATCGGTACTGTTTACTGCAATAAAGAGAATGTGTTTATGGTGCTCAATCATAAAAAAAATGTAGGTTATAATTGGAATCTATGTTTGTCTCATTTGACAAACAAACTTTGATTCTAAGGAAAATTGTGGAAAAAAGCTATTCTTGTGAAACCAAAGCATTGAACGTATTCATGATACCCAATCATAAAATGAATGGACATTATTAAAAGAAACCATGTTTATCTCATTTCATGGATAAACTTTAACTCTAAGGAAAATGATAGAGCTAAAAGCTTTCCTTGTGAAACCAAAGCATCAATACCATGTATCCTAATGAGGAGAACATTTTAAAGGTACCCAATCACGAAAAGAATGGAGATTATTATGGGAATTTGTTTTTGTCCCATTTTATGGACAAATATTGATTCTAAGGAAAAAATGAAAAAAAGCTTTTCTTGTGGAACCAAAGCATCAATGTCATGTATACCAATAAAGAGAATATGCTCATAGTGCCCAACTACAAAAAGAATGGAAATTGTTATGAGAATCTATGTTTGTCTCTTTCAAAGGAAGAACTTTGATTCTAAAAAAAATAGTGGAAAGAAAAACTTTCCTTTGGAAACCAAAAGATCAATATTATGTATCCCAATAATGAGAATGTGTTTAAGATGGCTAATCACATAAAGAATGGAGATTACTATAGGTATCCATGTTTGTGTCATTTGATAGACGAACTTTGATTCCAAGGGAAATGGTGAACAGAATTGCTTTCCTTGCAAAACCAAAGCATTAACACTATGTATCTCAATAAGGGGAACATGTTAACGGTGCCCAATGACAAAAAGATAAAAGATTATTACGAGAACCCATGTTTATCTTATTTAACAGACAAACTATCATTCTCTGCAAAAGAGGGGAAGAAAAGCATTTTTAGCAAAACCAAAGCATCAATATCATGTATCCCTAATGAGAAAAATGTGTTCATGGTGCACAATCATGAAAATGATGTAAATTATTATGAGAATCCATATTTGCCTCATTTGATGGACCAACTTTGATTCTGATGAAGATGGTGGAAAAAAGATTTTCTTGTGAAACCAATGCAATAATAGAGTGTGTCCCAAAGAGGAGAACGTGTTAAGGGAGCCCAAATTACACAAAGATTGGAAATTATGGTAAGAATCCATTTTATGGATGAACTTTTATTCTAAGGAAAATGGTGGGAAGAAAAGCTTTTTTGTGAAATCAAAGCATCAAAATCATGTATCCCAATAAAGAAAATGTGTTTATGATGGCCAATCACAAGAAAATTGAAGATTATTACGAGAATTCACATTTGTCTTATTTGACAGATGAACTTTGATTCTAAAGAAAATGGTGGAATGAAATGTATTTCTTGCAAAACCAAAGCTTTAATGTCGTACATCCCAAAAAGGAGAACATGGTCATGGTGCCAAATCATGAAAAGAATGGAGAATATTACGAAAATTCATGTTTGTCTTATTTGAAGGACAAACTTTGATCTTAAGGAAAATTACGGAAAGAAAAGCTTTTTTTAGGAAACCAAGGCATCAACATCATTTATCCTAATGCAGAGAACATGTTTATGGTGGTCAATCACAAAAAGAATGGAGATTATTACGAGAATCCATGTTTGTCTCATTTGACGGATGAATTTTGATTTTAAGGAAAATTATGGAACGAAAAGCTTTTCCTAGGAAACTAAAACATCAAATCATGTAACCTAACAACAGTGGCTAATCACAAAAAGAACAAAAATTATTACGAATATCCACATTTATGTTATTTGACAAAGGAACATCATTCTAAGGAAAATGACGGGAAGAAAAGTCTTTCTTGTGAAAACAAAGCATCAAGATCATTTATCTCAAGGAGGGGAATATGTTTACTGTGCCCAATGAAAAAAAGATTAGAAACTATTATAAGAATCCATGCTTGTCTTATTTGGCAGGAAAATTTTCATTATAAGGGATATGATAGGAAGAAAGTCTTTTCTTGTGAAACCAAAACACCAATACCGTTTATCCCAATGGGAAAAACATGTTTATGGTGCCCAATTATAAAAAGAATGGAGATGTTAATGAGAATTGATGTTTGTCTCATTTGATGGATAAACTTTCATTCAAAGGAATATGGTAGGAGAAAATTTTTTTCTTATGAAACTAAGGCATCAAATACCATTTATCCCAATAAGGAAAATGTTTTTATGGTGCTCAATTAAAAAAAATAAAGGTTATAACAAGAATCCATGTTTGTCTCATTTGACAAGCAAACTTTGATTCTAAGTAAAATGGTGGAAAAAGTTATTCTTGCAAAACTAAAGCATCAATATCATGCATCTAATAAGGAGAACATGTTCATGGTGCCCAATCTTAAAAAGAATGGACATTATTACGAGAAACCATGTTTGTCTCATTTGACAGACAAACTTTAATTCCAAGAAAAATGGTGGAAAGAAAAGCTTTCTTGTGAAACCAAAGCATCATTATCATGTATCCCAATAAGGAGAACATTTTAAAGGTATCCAATCATGAAGAGAATGGAGATTATTACAAGAATCTATTTCTATCTCATTTTACAAACAAACATTGATTCTAAGAAAAAGGTAGAAAAATAGCTTTTCTTATGAAACTAAAGCATTAATATTGTATACACCAATAAGGAGAATCTGCTCATAGTGCCCAGCCACAAAAAGAATGGAGATTGTTAGGAGAATCCATTTTTATCTCTTTTGATGGAAAAACTTTGATTCTAAGGAAAATGGTGGAAAGAAAAGCTTTCCTTGGAAAACTAAAGCATCAATATCATGTATCCCAATGATGAAAATGTGTTTATGGTGGCCAATCACAAAAAAAATAAAGATTATTATGAGTATCCATGTTTTTGTCATTTGATGAATGAACTTTGATTCTATGGAAAATGGTGGAAAGAAAAGCTTTTCTTGCAAAACGAAAGCATCAAAATCATGAATCCTAATGAAGAAAACATGTTCATGTTACCTAATCACGAAAAGAATAGATATTATTATGAGAATCCATGTTTGTCTCCTTTGATGGATGAACTTTAATTCCATTGAAAATGGTGGAAAGAAAAAGCTTTTCACTCGAAACCAAAGTGTCAATGTCATGTATCCTAATAAGGACAATGTGTTTATGGTGCCTAATCACAAAAAGAGTGGAGATTATTACAAGAATCCGTGTTGGTCTCATTTGATGAAAGAACTTTTAATTCTAAGGAAAATGTTTAAAAAGAAAAACTTTTCTTTTGAAACCAAAGCATCAATACCGTATATCCTAATGAGGGGAACATTTTAAAGGTGCTCAATCATGAAAAGAATGGAGATTATTATGAGAATCCATTTTTGTCTCATTTTTGTCACAACATGGCCTAGATATGAATCGTGACCAACTTGACTTAAAATGGCAGGTGTACCCATTTTTCTTATATATATCCGTATATCATTATTTTCTTACTTAGGGCCCATATCATTATTATTATTATTATTATTATTATTATTATTATTATTCGTGTCTGGAAGCTGAGTTATCAAGATGAATTGTTCACTCTACTTAGCTCTAAATAGTCGTTTTGGAGTTGCCACTAATCTATTTTAACCAAGTAAGATTAGTCACCAGTCGGAGTTTGTATTTTAAGGTTACGAAACCCATAAAAATGAACTTTGAGGTTTGCACTTATACCAGAGTTTGCATGAAAGGGTTCGGGAGTTGGTAAAATCAGAAGTAACGATCGACCTTCTTATAATGCCTAGCAATACGTACCGTATTAATCAGGTGTTAACAAAAAAATTTTTTTATTCAATATTTAATTGTAATTCCAATATACCAAAAAATAACATTTTATGAAACAAATTCATTATTCCATATGAGAAAATTAAGTTTTTAATATTTTTAAAAATCAAAATATCTTTTGCACCCTTGTGGAAAATCAAAAGAACACAAAGATTTTTATTATTCTTTTTCATACCCTATTGGAAAGCCGATGGAATATAAAAGGTTTTAAAAATCAAAATATCTTATGTGCCCCTTGGAGAGCCAAAGGAATACAGAAGGCTTTAATTTTTTGAAATTTAAAAAAATCTTAATTTTAATTTTTTAGAAAGATATCTCGTTATTAAAATAATCCATGAACCCCTCTCATGTTTTGAGAAAAATTCTATGTACTATTTTAACATCAGAGACATTGCCTTAATTTTCAAAAATTTCAATTTTATTAATAATATTAATAATAAAAATTGCCTTAAGACTCAGTTTAGACAAAATGCACTAAACTTAACTCTAAGGACTTGAATGTGGTTGATATGACCAACATGTCCTCTAAAGTACACCTTTGACGTCAAAGTATCTTGGTGACCTAAAGAACTTAGTTCAAAAAATAAATTAATGAAATGTTCCTAAGGTGTACCTTTGACATATAAGTATCTTGGTACCCTAAAGATTATAAAACTTTATAAATAAATGAACCTATTCCTACAATACACCTTCGATGTAGAAGTATCCCCGTGATTACATAGGATTTGGTCCAAACATAAATTACTAAAATGTCCCTAAGATCTACCTTTGACATCTAAGTATTCCAGTAACTAGAGGGTTGGATGACTTAATAAAAGATGAACCTATCCCTATTGTACAACTTCAACATATAAGTATCTTGGTGATCATAAAGGATTTGGTTCTAAGATAAATTATTAAATACCCCTAATGCATACCATCGACCCATAAGTATCCAGTAACCTAAAAGGCTCAATGACATCATAAACAAATGAACCTATTCCTATTGCACACCTTCAACATATAAGTATCCTACTGATCACATAGGACTCGATTCTAGGAAAACTACTAAAATACCATTGAGGTGTAATTTCGACCTATAAGTATCCTAGTAACCTAGAGGACTCAAAAATGATAATTATAACCTCCATGGTGTACCTTTGAGGTGTACTTTCGACCTATATGAAATGATAATTATACCCTCCATGGGCAACTTAAATATCATGATTGGCCTAAAATTCAAAAATTACAAATGGGACCCTGAACTTTTCAAAATTGCATTTTATACGCTAATGAAAATTTTAAAAAATACAAAAAGTTTTGATAATTTCTACACCCCTACAGAAGACCATAAGAATGATAGAAATATTTTTAAAACATCAAAAATATCACATTAACTACAAAATACAAAGTTTTTCTAATGGTCCCTTAAATTTTCAAACTTTACAATTTAGTCCCTATGCAAATTAAAATCATAATTAAACATAAAATTTCTCATAAAAAATCATGGAAATCATGCCAAAGATCTTATAGTACATTCAGCCAAGTACCTATGTCCTTCGAACAAAAATTTTACAATTTTACAAATAGGTCCTAGATTTTTTAAAATTACAATATTCCTACAAAATGATGGAAAATGCATAAAACATATTCATACATATCAAAATCAACATGAAAACACCACAAGTATACACAAGCAATCGGCCAAGCATGAATGGCCTTAAAACAAAAGTTTATATTTTGTACAATTTATTCCTTACATATTAGAAAATCATAAATTCACACAAAACATATCATGAAAAATCACAAAAACCATAGTAAAAATCATGAAAATGATTTAGCCAAACACATATGGCCATAAAGCGATTTTTTTTACAAATTAGTCTCTTAATTCCTAAAATTACAAAATGGCCCCAAAATAGTATAAAATGAATAAAACAGATTAGAATATGTTAAATTAAGCATAAAAGCACTTCTAAGGTTGTTTATATGGTTCGACCCAGCTTAAATGGCCAAAGAAAAAAATTTACAATTTTTGCAATTTAATCCCTATATTTTCTATAATTACAAAATAAGCTGAATAAAATAAAAACATTAGAAAATCATCAAATTAGATTAAACCAAGCTTAGAATCAACCTTCCAAAGCTTTAAAAAATTTGGAAAAACTATTTCTAGCCCTTATAATTTTTAAACATAATAAAATAGACCTAAATATTAAGAAAAATTAAAAAAAAAAGTAAATACAAAGGCATACATGGTTCGGCCAACATAATTTTTTAACCAAAAACAATATTTTTTATCACATATTTGCATCAAAATCAACCTATATATATATATCATAATTTTTGCTAAACTAAAACATGCATAAAATTAACATAAATAGTGCAATAATCAACATAAATCAACAGAACATCATTACGAATAATAACACAAAAATGCATACATGAAAATAATAATATTTTTACCAAAAATGAATGAAAATTAAAAAAAATTGTATAAGAGTTTACCTTAAAAACTTGAAAATCTAATGAATTTTTTACTTTTCTTTTTTCTTCCTTTTTATCCCCGTAAAAGCTTGAAATTAACAAATCCAATCCCTATTTATAGGGGTAAAGGATGACAAATGGTGGAGATTCCACCAACTTTCATAACTTTCTTTATTTTATTTATTTATTTTTTATTAATTTAGATTTCACCTAAATTAATTATATTTGTCTTTTAATGGATAATGTCATACGTGACATCATTAATCTCTAAATAATTTTGAAAGATATTTGTATACTATGTAAAATTATACCATAAAAATTAGATAAAAAGATTAAATTATAAAAATTAAAAATTATGTATATGAAATAAAATTTTATATGATCAATTTAATTAATCTCATAATAAAAATAATTTTTATATACAATAAAAAAATTAAAAATAGCAAACTCATAAAATATTACAAGAAAAACCCACATCGGGAAAAATAGTTATATGTAAAAAAATGAAAAACTTATAAATAAATTGAATTTTTCAAACTGAATTAATATGAATTCAAGAATGATATTTGAAGAATTTTAAAAATTATAAACTCAGAAAAATACTCTCAAAAAAATTTATAAAGTAGAAAACTTCGTATAGTAAAAACAAAAAAATTATGAAAGAAAATGCAAAACTTAAAAATAAAATTAATTTTTCAAAAGTAATTTAATATGATTTAAATAATAATATTTGAAGAATTTTTAAAATTATAAACTCAGAAAAACCTTCTCAAAAAAATTTACAAAGTATAAAACTATATATCTCGAAAACAGACAAAATTCTAAAAAAAAATACAAAACTCATAAAATAAATTAAATTTTGAAAAACTGATTGAATATAAATTAGACAATAATATTTGTAGAATTTTAACAATTAAAAACTTGAAAAAAGATCTACTTAAAAAATTTACAAAGTAGAAAACTTCGTATCTTGAAATTAAGAAAATTTGGGAAGAATGCAGAACTCATAAAATAAAATAAATTTTAAAAAATTGATTTTATGATGCAACAATGAAAATATTTAAAGAATTTTGAAGTTCAAAACCAAAGAAAATCCCACCAAAGTTTTTACAGATAGAGGAAAGCTTATATTTTAGAAC
>JAQSVH010171128.1:19891-55087 GCA_029448705.1 Adansonia digitata
AAAAAAATACATTGAAACTTATATAAAATAAATTAAGTGTTCAAAATATTAATTTACAAAATGGTAAATATGAAAATCCTAGGTATGAAATACGTCTTTACCAAAAAATTCACGGGTAAAATACTCGCAATACAGTGATAAAAAATAAGTAGCAAAATTGCCAACTTGATACTTTACGGTAAAAAATGCCAATACGATTTTTTCCTTGAATATTTATGATTTTTTGAATGCATATCAATATAAATATCACATTGGTATCGATAAAAATATACGAAGGTCAGCATCCCAAATTTAATTAAAAATTCTCAAAAAATTCCTAAAAATGGGAATTTAATCGTGATAACATCTGTAAAAACAAATTTCAAAATTTTAAAAGTATAAGTTAAAAGCTAATTATTTTACCTTGAAATTCATCATTTTTATCTAAGATTTGTTATTTACGACCCTCGAAATGTTGCTAATTTTGTCACGTGCACTTGTAGTCATTTAAACATAATTAAATAGGTCTTGAAAATGTTCATTTTTCTTGTAAAATGCCTGTACGGTCTTGGATATTTTTGGACTTTCGAGAAAGGGAGCCTGGACAAAAATTAGTGCCTACAGCATTGACCAATTACTTTATCAAGTTAACCAAAGTCAAGAACAAATTAGATATGTCTCCAATGTCATTTAAAATGGTAAATCCTTTATGGATCACTCATTCACCTTTCTATGGTTTATGCCAAACTCGAACTACCTTACTATAAGCATCCATCTATTGTGGAATTGTTCGTAATGGAATTAAAGCATGACACTTCCTATACAAGATAACCTAGTATCATAAGTTTGAAGACTAATACACATGACTGGTACATAAACACATATTCCATATACACTTAAGTGATTTATACTAAAAGAAGTTCTTATACGAGCCATGTTTAGTGATTTATACCTATATTCTCTCCCCAAGTATCTCTATACTTTAACTTTTATGAGATCAAAGAGTTACATGCATCAAATGCATGACCGCTTAGCATGCTAGTTTTCGTGCATTGTCAATGGCCTATCTTGACAATATGATGAGAATGAATGCTTTTAGAAACACAACTTTGATGCATAAGGATCTCATAGTTGCAACACATTACTAACTTTGCAAGGCCATTATGTTTCATAGGCTTCATCCAATTAGTATTTGCATGATTGTCAATCATGCCACTAACATAAATGAAAACCTTGAATCACTAACTAACATGATTGGTTTGTATTGTTAACTATTATATGCCTCATCCAATCTGATTGGCTGTTGGGCATATACTAACATCTCCTACATATACTAAGCTAATCGCAAACGCATCCAATACCAAACTTTTTTGATATTGGTTGTGTCTCAACTTGGACAAAGCTTTGGTACTATTGTGAGAATATGTTTTAGTTATATTCATGATAATTTCATTATCAAAGTCATTAATTATTCGGATCACAACGAGACCTAGATTCCAATCATATGGCTCAATTGTTACTTTAACAACCATTAGGAATCTTTTAACTTGCAAGTTAATAATCCAAATGTAACTTCTTTTGTGAGCTTATACAAAAGAGTATGTTTATGACTTTTAAGTTATAAAAATGCAATCCTCTCTAGTTTTGAACACTTTCCAAATAATTGCATTTTTAACATCATGGGTATTTTATCATTAAATCCAATTATGATATTTAATGTTTAAAGAATGATAAATGCCTCCCACTAAATCCAACAAGTGCAATTTATAGGAAATTGGATTTGAAAATTATTTTTGAATCTTATAAGGTACAGGCCATTTAGTGTTCTCAATACTATTGTATGTGTATATTTGATAATAATGAGATCGTAACATAAGACAAATTATATGATTAATTATTCAATGAGGACTAGATCTAAGCTTGACATTAAATACTAGCAATTATCCTTAATTGGCATGCAAATACAAAAATAAACATTTTATATTTACAAATAAATTAAGACAATGTTTCATAAACACTATAAAGAAGGCAAGCTTGATTAATATCAACAAGGTTACCTTTATCTATGGTCCATCTTCACTAGTACTTTCATTTGACCTTACAATATGTCATATATATTTAATCATTAACTGCTAATTATCATATACCAAGAGAAATAAATTAATCTCAATGTATATCTCATATTGAAACTTTTGTAAGTTTCCTAATTTTGATCATATCGAAAATATTCCTTGTAATCTTTAGTCCATTAATCTAGCTTTCCACTATGTTAGCATATTCATTTATTGTTTCCTTTATCTTTCTGCAAAAGAAGTATATGGATAATGAATGGATCATGATTCATCTAAAGTGTTCAATTTTCTAAATATGTCCTATCATATGAAGCCTGATTAGGCTACCTTTTGATATCTTGCTGAAGAATAATTTTTTAGTGATGTTGAACCTCTCATTATGATTATCCTTATAAAACAATTCTTTAAGGTTTCAGATGCTTTCATGAGCTTAAATAGCTACATGCTCCCTTTGAAATTAAGTCATTATACTAGCCATCATCATAATGTGGCTTGATCAAGTTAATCAATGTAAACTTCATAGGCTGCCCTAACCTAGTGTGCTATTCTTAGATATGTCAATCAATGTGAGACTAGTCAATGAAGTTTGGTCCATTAAGCTTATTAGCGTCACATATGTTACTTAGGAATAGTCTATTAGTCATGCTCTTTTATATCTATTATGAACCAATATATTTTGTAGTTAATAATTTGCCATTTCAATCATTAAGTAAGGTTTTACAACTTTAATAATTGTCCTCATTATTTTTTAAGATTATAGCCCTCAACTATAGTATGAGAAGTTTAACTTTTGAATCTTCTTAATGAGCTAGGACCACCCTTTTCATCCTTTCATGACCTTGGGGATGGCCTAACCAACCATGAAAAAACTAATTAGGTTGGTAATATAGCTTACTAATTGCATTTTTATGCAACTCCTAGATCAATTAGGTGATAACTCTTTATCTTAATACATCATATGCATTTCAACTAATCATTGCCTTTTATGTCACGGGGTCAAGTTTGTAAGCATCCGAACAACATAGCTTAGTTGATAAGACCCATTATTTATAACTCAAGTTGCCGGGCGGAAGGGACCTTGAGCAACTCAACAAATCCCCATAGCTGTAACTCAGATATCTTGTTATGAATAATGGAAGGTGTCTAATCATGCTTAGGCATGGACTCAATATTTTATGAGGGACTTTTAACATTTATCTTAGGTTTCATTGCTTTATTTGATTAGCATCTTTAGCATTTATTTAATCATATATCACATATATACATATATATATAAATTCAAAAATAAATCTAACACATGCACTTTACTAGGATGATTATGGACTTTATCTATCTAGTTTCCTTGAGCCATTAGAAAACTAGTTGGTTAATTCCTAAGGATATCAAACAAAGTCTTCGCAAGTCTTAATGATGATCTCTTTAGTTTTTTCTTCTTTGCACCATCTTCTTTACATCTTAGATTGACATAAATTCCACTCTTGTCCTAATTCTAAATCTACATGTCCTATTTAACCATTACATATCATTGTAAGAAACCTTGAGTTAAATTCGAAGAGAGTTGGAGAGAAAAGAATTTGCAACCCAAAATTAAAAGAAAAGCTAGGGTTCGCAGATCTATTTATTAAATAAATACTAAAAGAAAATTTCAACCATCAATAATCTAATCATACTAAGGTGCAGTCTATAATAATCCTCATGCTAGCATAATCATATTATAAGCATAAAATTAAACAAGTATAGCCAATATCACTTGGTTATCTTGTGTGCATTTGCATAAACCTCTTCAAACAAATTGAGATGATTTTTCAAATTATTCAATAATTTTTGTTCTTTAATTTAAACATTTTTAATTAAATTCCTAACTTTTAGGAAGCATGTCTTAAATTGCTCATTACCTAACTTTTAGGTTATTTGTCTTAATTAAGACATTATCTAACTTTTAGATAACTTTGTTTTAATTTGGAAAAAGCATTATGCATTTCATATTTCCCAAACTATTTAGGAAACTTGTTTTCCAAAAACAATATTTTAAGATATTAAATTGGACATTTCCTAACTTTGTTTTAATTTGGACAAAGCATTATGCATCTCGTATTTTCTAACTTTTAGGTTGTTTCACTTAATTAGGAATTTATCTAACTTTTAGATAACTTTATCTTAATTTAAACAAACTATTTAACATGTAATATCTCCTAAACTATTTGGAAAAATAATTTTCAATTTTTTTCGAAGTCTTAATAATTGATCCATATTTAATTTAATTAAGAAAACAATTTTCTTACGTGATTAACAGTTTTTCAAATCACATTAGAATAAATCCTACTTTAAGAAAGATTAATCATTTAAATTAAATATATTTTTTAACTAAACAATTTAATTAAATTTTAATTCCATGCTTATTGCATTATCCAATTCATATCTTAAATAAGTTAATAAAGTTAATAAAATTGGATCATTAGGTTTTTGATAATAAGTAAGAGTTTTAATGGAACACAACCTCTCAAGGAGTCCTATTGCAATTGGAAGTTTACTTCATGCATGGCTATCTTAGCCATCCTAATCCAATTTAAACACCATTGTATTCCTCTTATTTGAAAATACAAAAAATTTTCAGCAACATCTCACTGCCAAGGATGCACACTAAGGTCACACAAAGAAAGATAACATGCTGCATCTATCACATGGACATAGTGCACCCAATATGGCTTGAAATTGAAACACTTTCCACTTCTATTTTTAACCTAATTTTTTCAGCAAGTATTATGAACTTTTCATGACACTTTTAAGGTGGAAAAACAAAGAAAAAGTGGCATTAACAATTGCTAAAAATTTTAGCACCATTAAAACATTGAAACAGAGCCATCCTAGCAACAGTCAACACTAAAACATTGAAATGACTTAAATATCAATTTAATTAAAAAAACATATTTTAAACTAATTAATATTGATAATAAACATGGATTAACATGCTAAAAAATTTTAAAAAAATTAAAAAGAAACAATTTCTTTAATTTTTTAAAAAGTCTGAACAACATGTAATTTTTGGCCTAATCTTTGTCATGCTAATTAAAATAGTTTTAAGTAGGCTCCAAGAAACACTCTAAGTTGGCGCCACTTATAAGGCTTGTTTAATGGGTCTAGTTGATTTCTTAAATAGCTAAACCTAGTCTATGAGGCCTATCTATACAATATTAAGTCTTCTCGGGAAAAAGTTGGCTGTCAGAAAACCTTAGACAAAGAACCCTAGATCCCTCTAAAAGCTTTTGGTCCGATCCATTTGCTTCCCTAAGCACCTCTATGTGCCGATTAGTTTTTCAGTGATCTCAAAGTGTTTTGGATCATAGCAAGGTAGAAAATCAATTTTCTATCATAATGGAATCAACTAAAATCAAGAATTATGATTTTAGCATCATTTATTGGTATCTGTGCATAACAACTACTTCTTTAAGGACAGTTTGGATTAAACATGATATGAAATTGTTTTTGATCATAACAAAGTTGGAAAATCATTTTTCTAGCCTAAAAGAATCCACCAACCTCAAAAAATAGGATTTTTATATTCATTTGCCTATATTTATGAAAAATAACTATTCTTTTATAGAGTTGTTTTTCTCTTTTTTAGCACAGCAAGCATGGAAATTGTTCTTGGATCACTTCACATTTGAACTTCTTAGCTATATGTCTTTTGGTTAAGGCTTTAGAAGCTTTCTGGCTAGCACCAAAGAACCATTGGAACTCATGAAGGCCAATAGGCATCTATATGGATCACCATTAGAGGTAGGACACTTGTGCTACTTTTAGTTTGAGAAAAGATCGTAGTACTCAACCCATGGTGTGTTCATGAATGGATCAACACACTTAAAGTTATGAATCTCTAAGTAGGTATGGTTTTTATCAAATCCATGTTTTAAATTATAGTGTGATCATATATACATCTCTTCCTAAAATCCTGAGAAATCTAGGTGTTTTTTGGTTTAATTTCACTACATATGTTTAACTTTGATTAAATTTTTATGTTTATGTCGATAAGCATGAGCTTTGGATTTCCTTTCAATGGAATTAAAGTATGACACTCCCCATACAAGATGACCTAGTATCACAAGTCTGGGAACTAATATACATGACTAGCATATGAGAACATTTCCATTGACACTTATGTAACTTATACCAAATGAAGTTCTCGTATGGGACTTGTTCAATGAACTTGTTTCCATAAAACAAGCATCCATATGCTATTCCCTAGTATACTATACTTCAACTTCTATAAAATCAAAGAGTTGCATGCATCAAATGCATAGTGGCTTAGCATATGCTAGTCTTTGTGCATTGTTAATGTATTGTCTTGACAATAAAATGACTAAGAATGTTTCTAAAAATATTGCTTTAATAAATAAGGATTTCATCATCATAACTCATTACTAACTTTGCAAGGTTATTGTATTTCATGGGCTTCATCCAATTAGTGTTTGCATGATTATCAATCATGCTACTAACATGAAGGAAAACCTTGAATCATTAACGAAATTGATTGTTTTGCATTATAACTAGTATATGCCTCATCCAATCCCATTGGCTCTAGGGTATATACTAACAAACCTTACCTTCTCTTTTAATTCAGGGTTGTAAATTCTTTTATCACCTTACTCCTTTTAAATGTAACTCGAGGGTTTTTACAATGATATGTAATCATTACATAGAACTTGTAGATTTAGATTAAGGTTAAGATTAAAATTTATGTAAATATAAGATGTAAAGAAAATGGGCCCAAGAAGAAAGGACCAAGGAGATCATCATCAAGACCTGCAAAAACCTTGTAAGATATCCTTAGGAATTTAACCAAGTACTTTTCTAATGGCTCAAGGAAACTAGACAAGTAAAGTCCATAATCACCTTAGTAGATTGATTTACTTTTGAAATTATATATATGTGATATTTAATTGAATAAATTCTAAGTTATAAGAAGTCTCGGGGCAACAAGTAATCAGATTACAAAAATTTATAAAAAGAAAAATCTTATAAACATAGTACTAAAAACATAAAAATAAAGATAATCTAGGACTCCTTAAATAGGATTATCTTACATGATTTTGATGAATCTTAAGATCAAGAAACATAAAGATCTATTGAAGATTCAAACCTATCTCAATCTCAAGAGGACTTTCAGCAATTCCATGACTTAATTACACAAAAACTCTGAGCTTGGTTGTCGCAAACCAAAACTATCAAGCATCCAGCCTCTAATGATTATCTGTATTGGTGACTCAAAAACCTTCAAGAAGGAAGGGACTTTGTAACTGAGAGTTATACTAGTAGCTTAGACTTTAATAAGCCTTCCCTTGCACTTAGAAGATTTTGATTCAATAATCAAAACAAAGAAGAAAACAATTTTTTCCAAGAAAAGCCAAGATTGTGTAATACCTCCTTAGAAAAGTTGAGAGAAAATGCAAACTCTAATTTTTTGAGTCTCTTAGCTAATTTTCTAAGTGCAGCCTCCTGTATATGGGATGGAAAACATAGGTTTATATAGTCTAAGGTTTAAAATTTAATTTCTAAAAAATTATAATTTCGCCCTAGCCTATTTGAACTTATTCAAATTAGGCTTAACCATTACTTCTATTAGACATATAAGCCCAGTCTCAATTTAATTTTTACTAATCACACTTATGTATGTGATCTATTAGGCCCCCATCATATTAAATAAAAATAAAATAGCCTAATTAAGAATATTTTATATTTATAGACCAAGATTGGCATCTAATAATGCATCGTGGCTACCCAATATACAGGAAGTGTCAATATGGTTTTCACAAGCCCTTTAATGTTTAGTATCTCAATGTAATAAATATCCTTTTATTATATATCCCAAAATTAGTGAGCATGGTTTAGTGTCTACTCTTAGCTTATTCCATGTTAGTATGCAACCCCTATTTGTTAACTTTATAACCAATATTGCTTTAGCCAAGGACTTTAAGTAAACACGGGCCAAGTACATGTGAGATATGTCCCCTCATATCACTTGGGGTGATGAATCCTCTTTTAACCACTCATTCACGTAGCATGTGATTCATGCCATACCCAAAACCACCCTACTATAAGCATCCATCTATTGTGGACTGTTCATGATGAAATCAAAGTATGACACTCCTTATACAAGATAACTTGGTTTTTTAAGTCTAAGGATTACTTACACCTACTAACATATGAGAGTATTTTCATAGACACTTGAGTGAAATACCAAATAGAACTCTTATAATGGGTCATGTTCAGTGAACATGTTACCGTAATAAACACCTATATGATGTCCTTAGGTACCTTTATACTTCAACTTATGAGATCAGCATCCTAGGCATAGAGGCTTACATATGCCAGTCTTTATGCATTGTCAATACCCTGTCTTGACAATAGGATGACCAAAAACATTTAAAAAACACAGTTTTGATGCATAAAGATCTTATAATTCAGCTTTTTACAATTTCTTTACCCAGGGATTGGTTGAGTCGCTCAAGGTCTTTTTTACCTGAATGGCTTGAGTTATGAATAATGGTTCTTACTAACTACTGTTGTATGGTTTGGATGTATCACACTTGACTATATGACTTTAGAGGCTATGTTTAAGTGAAATGCATATGATACATTTAGATAAAGAGTTACCACCTAACTAATTTAGGAGTCGCATAGAGATGCAATTGGTAAACTAAGTTACCTACCTAATTAGCTTTTACATGATTTATTAAGTCGTTCAAGGTTGTGTAAAGAGGAAAGGGGTGCCTAGTTCATTAAAAAGATTCAAATGTTGAACTTTTTGAATTATAGTTTAGGACTATAATCTTGATAAAATAATAAGGATAATCATTAAAGTTGTAAAACCTTACTTAATGATTGAAATTGCAAATTATTAACAATAAAATGTCTTGGTTCATAGTAGATATAAAAACAAAAAGACTAATAGACTATTGCTAAGTAAAATATGTGATGGTAATAAGCTTAATGGGCCAAACTCCATTGGCTAGGCCCACATTAAATGGCATATCCAAAAATAGCTTACTAGGTCAAGGCAATCTATCAAGTTTATATTAATAACCTTGATCAAGCCGCATTGTGATGATGGCCAATATGACGCCTAAACTCTGAAAAGAGCAACTAGCTATTGAAGCTTATAAAATCATATGAAACCTTAAAGAATTGCTCTATAAGGATAATCAAAATGAGAGGTTCAATGTTCTCAAAGAATTATTCCTAAACAAGATGTCAGAAGGTAGCCTAATCCGGCCTTATATGATAAGACGTATTTCAAGACCTAAGCACTTTAGATGGATCATAATCTTTGCTATACTTTCTTTTGAAGAAAAACAATGGAGATGATAAGGCAATATGCAAACATTATGGATAGCTAAATTAATAAAGCAAAGATTGCAGGGAATATTTTGATATGATCAAAATTAGGACACTTACAAAACTTTTAATAGTAGACATACACTGAGATTAATTCATTTCTCTTGGTTTATGATATCAAGAAATTGGTGCTTAAATGTGTATAACATATTATGAGGCCAAAAAAGAGTAGCAAAGGTGGACCATAGATGAAGGCAACCTAGCTGCTATTACTCAAAGCTTGCCTTCTTGATTAGTGTTTGTAAAGCATAATCTGGATTTATTCATAGACATAAGATGTTTATATTAGCATTCACAAGCTAATTGAGGATGATTACTAGCATTTAATGCCAAGATTGGATTTAGTCCTTATTGCATAAATCATTAATCATAGAATTTATTCTATGTTATGGTCTCATTTTTCTCAAATATACACTTATAATAGTATTGAAATACTAGACAACCTATAACTTATATGATTCAAATATAGTTTTGAATCTAATTCCCTTCAAATCTATACATGTAGGATTTATAGAGAGGCATTTATGATTCTTTAAACGTTAAAGATCATGGTTTGATTTAGTGATAAATACCAGTGATGTTAAAAATGCAATTTTTTGGAAAGTGTTCCAAACTAGAAAGGACTGCATGCCTATACCCTAAAGTCATAAACAAACTCTTTTGTATAAGCTCACAGATGGAGTTAAATTTAGATCATTAGCTTACAACCTAAGAAAAGATTCTTAATGGTTATTAAAGTAACAACTAAGCCATATGATTGGCATTCAGGTTTCGTTGTGATCTAAAAAGTTAATGACTTTGATAATAAGATTATCATGAATATGCTCGAAAAATATTCTCACAATAACACTAAAGCTTTGTCACAGCAATTGCTAACTAAAAGAGTTTAGCATTGGATGCGTTAGCAATTAGCTTAGTGCAAGAAGGAGATATTAGTATATGTCCTAAAGCCAATCAAATTAAATGAGGTATATAATAGTTAATCATGCAAACAATAATTGGATAAAGCCCATGAAACATAATGGCCTTGAAAAGTTAGTAATGAGTTATAATGATGAGATCCTTATACATCAAAGCCATGTTTCTAAAAATGTTCCTAATTATAGTATTATTAAGATAGGGTGTTGACAATGCATAAAGGCTAGCATATGCTAAGCCTATATGCATTTGATGCATGCAACTTTTTTATTTTGTAGAAGTTAAAGTATAAAGATATATGGGATATGAACATCGCCTATATGAGAACTCTGTTTGGTATAAGTCACTTAAGTGTCTATGGAATATGTTCTCATGTGCTACTCCTGTATATTAGTCCTCAGACTTATGATACCAAGGCATCTTGTATGAGAAGTGCTATGCTTTAATTCCATCAGAAATGGGTCCACAATGCATCGATTCTTATGGTAAAGTAGTTTTAGGTATGGCATGAACCATACGAAGGCAGATGATTGATCTTAAGAGGATTTTCCACTCTAAGTGACGTTAGAGATATACCTTTTTTGTTCTTGGCTTTGGTTAACTTGATAAAGTTATTGGCCAATGCATGATGAATTTAAATTATTTTTCTAAATTCATAAGGTTAATCGAAAGCTATATGAACTAATATGAATTGATACATGAGAAGACACTACACCATGTTCATGGTCTTTCTGGGAAATCTAGTGAAACGACTAAAGAACACTGAGAGTTTGGTTACTGAAAGGTTTTTTTAAAGAGGTCATATTGACTCTTCCTGCATGCCGAGTAGCCATTATGCTTTGCTAAAGGCAAATCTTGGTCTATAAATATAAATACACTTAATTAGGTAATTATGTTTATTATTGTTATGATGGAACCCTAATGGGTCACAAACAATAAGATGATCTATTGGATTAAAACTGAGATTTAATTGAGTACGACTTTGTTAAATAAAGGGTATAATGAAAAAAAACCTAATTGAATTAGTTCAATTAAGTATTATTAAAGGTATAAATTATATTTATGAAATCTAATAGAGATTTCTTAATATGGTAATAAAGATAAGAATGTCTTATCAAGATAATATCTATTTGTAGACATGGTTTTATGGATATCATTAAATTAAGCCAAATAATTGTACTTAAAGAATTAAATAATCATTTGATAATTATATAATTAATTATTTAATATTATTTACACAAAGTAAAAATTGTTTTATTCAGGTTAGAAAATTTAAATTATGAATTAAATTATCTAATATGTAAATTTAAAGGTTGGGCCAAAATCCATAATTTTCAAGTTAAGAGAGTTTATTTGTGAACTACTTTAAGTTAAGGTTGCTAATGGTCTTGGCACATGGAATAGCTATCTTTGGTGCACTATTGGGTTAAAATATTAATGAGTTACTATTAGGGATCAATCTTGAACAAGCTAATTAAAACAGTTAAAAGTGGGACCACCTTTTGGATATGTTAGTAATGGGCTCCAGTTGGCCCAATAGTCAACCCTAACTTAGCCCAAGATGTATTTAAATACATTATTAAGGTTTTTTGGTTGATAAGAAGCATTAAGAAAACCCTAGGGGTAGCCTTAGAATTTTTTAGGGGTTTGGTGCAACATTATGCTTTCCAAAGCTCTTTTTTCCATTTTCATAATTTTCCTAGGTGTTCTTGAATTGTTCTTGACACAATGAAAATAAGAAAATAGTTTTTGAGCATTGAGAGATTAGTTTTTCACAGAAGTTGTGAAATTGGCCAAATCCTAAAATCCTTACTTCTTAAGACTTCTTTATGTTGATTGGCATTCTAAGTGATCCCAAAGTGTTTTTAATCATAACAAAAGATAAAAAAAATTGGTTTTTTATCCTAAAAAAATCAACCGGAATAAAAAATTATGATTTTTGGATCTGGTTTTTAGCATTTGTAAAAAATGGTTACTTCCTTATGGAGTTATTTCTCCTTCTCTTTGGTGTAATTGGTAAGGGAATTGTTCCTAGATCAGGTTAGATCTGTACTTATTGGTAAGATAACTTTTGGTTAAGGCTTGTGAAGCCTTCTAGCTAGCACCAGAGAATCACTGAACTTCATGAAGGTTCCAAGAGACATTTATGTGGATTACCATTTGAAGCAGAACACTTGGACTGCTTTTGGCCTCTAGAAGAGATCATAGTAATCAACCCATGGTGCATTCGTATGATCAGCATGCTTAGAGTTACGAGTCCTTAAGAAGGTAAGATTTTTATCATATCTACATTTTAAATAATAGTCTAATTACAAGTACATCTTTTCCTCAAGCCCTAGGAAAATTTAAGTGTTTTTTGTTTAATTCCACTATAATGTTGATTAAATATTTACATATATGTCAATATGCATAAGCTTAAGATTTCCTAATAATATTATCCCTAAAGCCATGTTTATGAATAGGCATCATCTTGAGAAGATATTCTTATCATTATTACCATATTAAGACATCCCTAGTTAGATTTCATAAATCTAATTTGCCTTAAATTATTCTTACTTGAACTTATTCAATCAAGTCCTTCTCATTTCTACCTTTTATTTAATCAGGTCGTACTGTAATTAAATCCCTATTTCAATCCAATAGATCACCTAATTATGTGTGACCCATTAGGCTTTGTAGACACCTTATTTTGTTCGGGCTGATTTTTAGTAATTTAGGGCATGGATGTTGGAGGGGGGGATGACGAAAAAGTATTTTGAGAAGGTCAAGAAGGCCTATGGATCATATCAAAGGTAAATGCAAAGATATGGCATCAAAGGACATAGTTCAAGGTGTCGGGGACAAAATATATGAGAAAATTCACAATTTTTCTTGAATGTATTGATACATGGTTCTCATGTATCAATACAATGCTCCAGCATGCCCAAAATTTGAAATATCCCCATTTGTATCGATACATGAGCTTCTATATTAATACAAGAGCTCATGTATCGATACTAGGCCATGCCAAAACCGAAACATGCATTCTATAAAGAAATGTATTGATACATATCAACATGTATCAATGCAATGGTTAATAGTATCGATACAATGTTCATTGTATCGATACACTCAAGTTTTTTTTACCAAATTTATCGATACATTATTTAATGTATCGATACATACAGGCCATTTTCAATGGTTTGGGCATTTTTGACTCATCCACTATTAATCAAAACTCGATTTTAACTCATTTTTTTGCATCAAGAAAGATCAAAACCTATATCAAATTATGAATTTGGACTTTTAAATTAATCAAAACTTTTTTTTGAAGTCTAAATTAGATCAAAGGGGTCAATGTCACATGATCACCCTACTTCTCCCTTGTTTGTTGACCAATATCACTATCAGCCATCCTATTTGCTGGAAAATCATTTCAGCATTTAAACCAGCCACCCTATTTGCTGAAAAATCATTTCAGCATTTAAACTAGCCACCCTATGTCCATCAAATTAGTAGCAAATTGCTCCTTACAGCCACCTATAGCCACCATGCTGACATCACTTTGTCCCCATTGAGAAATAACCAAAAAGACCTCTAAATTGGCTCCAAAATGTTGGTATAAATAGACCATTTCTATCTCAGCTAAAAACATTTAGATTCCAACTTGTTTTAGATTCCCAAATCACATTCCTACACCAAGAAAACCAAAATCCCATATCTCTTCACTCACCACCCAAAAACAGCCTTAAAACACTCATTCCCAACCATTACACATTCTAAAAATCACCCTCATCCATACCAAAACCAAAACCTCATTGTTTCTATCTTTTTCTTGCTAATTAACAACAAGGAAAAGAGGAAAATTCAAGCTATCTCTACTGCTCCAACTACTTGGACAAAATTAAAGTCTTATTGGTATAACTTCCTACTTTATCACTTTCATGTTCTATTTTCCAGCATGTTCATCATTTTAGTGAGCTCTCCATGTTTCCATCATCCTTTTAGGATTATTATGCATTATTATGGATTTTGGTTATGGTAGTTTAGGATTTGGATGCCTTAATGCCCATTTGGTGTGCAAAATGCCTTATTTCATCCTTATTATTTTGATAGCCCTTGCTCATGCATTTTATGCTATATCCATGCATCTTGTTATCCTTAATCCATGTAGGAATCATTAGCCTAACATATTTCAAGCATATTTATGCATTAGCTTGCATGAATCATTTTCATTTTGATCTATAACATTTTCTTGTCAAAATGCATAATACTCCCTTTGCCTAGACCATTGGTAAAGTTAGCATCTCCATTCATGTTATGTTCCATCCGCTTGAATGTTCACTGTCTTCTCCTTCTCTAAATACATGTTTGATGGCTATCAAAAACTAATTTTCAAAACCTCCCCAAGCCAAGCATGTTAACCTCAACCAATGAGGATTAGCATGGATTTAGCATTTTCCTTAAAGTTAGCAAAAAAAAATCTTAGGGAAAAATCAAGTTTTTCAAATCTGGAATCTTGGTTAAATGAACTCAAATCTTTTGATTTTATAATGAAAATTCTCTTACACTCGTTCCTGAAATGTTCATGCCTTGTTTTTTAGTCAAAACCTTGAATGGTATGATCAATGAACTATTTCATCATCCCAAACTACTCCGGGGCTATGCAAATGAGTTCATGATGCTTATGCCACTCTTTCCTTTAGTTGTGGATGTTCAAATGTCAATGACTCATGTTTAGACCCATAAACATAAAGGAAATAAGAAATAACCCATGCTTTGCTTTGTCCCCTACTGGTAGCATAATTGTTGCAAATTAAAAAATCACTTTAAAATCCTAAACAATTTTTCATGAATTTTCTAATATTTTCTTCTCAAAGTGTGTCAAATTATCTTTAAAACAATATCTTCTTCACCCCTAGATCGTTCTGGATGAGAGATTTATGATTTTTTAAATCTAAACTATCTAGAACCTTTGAAATCCAAACATGGATTCTAATTGGGCTGTTTAGGCCCACTTAATGATTTTTTCAAATTTTTCAAATATTTTTCCTAAAGGACTTATGAAATTTCGTTTTTTAGAAAGGTATCACTCGCAATTTTTTGATACCAAATAAGTCCAGAATGATTTTTTTTAATTTTGATGCACCTTGTCCCTCATACTCTGTCAGCAGCATAATTAATCTGAACCTCAAAATTTATTTCCCCAAAAAATAACTTTTTAAGATATTAGGAACATTTTTAGATTGACCCTCATCGAGTTAGCTTCCTAGTGGTACCTTGTCTGCCCTCTAAAGCCTTCAAACCAATTCAGAATAAATTTGGAAAGTGGGATCGTATGATGCTGTCCCTTATTCTCAGTCACGGTCAAAATTAAGTTGTTTTCTTGAATTTCATCTTGAGGCATTCGAATGTCTCTGTGTCACCCTGGTCATACTCGACAACATGCTTCGACCTCCCACAAGCTTGTATCAAGGCACAGACATATTTTACATCTTTACCATCCTCATTCACGATAAATCCTTTTGCCAAAAATCATCGAAATGCTCACCCATTTTCTAAATCATAAAGTTTTGTCATCCATAGGGATACTCTAACCCAGACTTTATGAAGGGATACTCTAACCCTATTTTTTAAATTTGTCAACCTTAAAAGAATTTTTCTTTATCAAAATTATTCGCCTTCCATGGGGATACTTAACCCCTTCTTTCCAAGGGGATACTCCAACCCTGTCCTTCAACTATAATTAAATTTTTCTCCTTCTCAGACTTTTGTGAATATGTAAAACAAACCTTGTTTAATCAAGGAACCCAGGTGCATCTAAAAAATTATTGATTCAATTATTCCTAGATAATCGATGTGAATTGTGAGATAAATTCCAATAGTCCATCCTTTTTTCTTTATCATTGCATTGAATGATCCATGTCATATTACTTCATTTATTACCTTACTAACATGATTTCTTTATGATGATTATTTGCATTCATGTTTTCCAACCATTTCAAATAAAACAAAGGGTAATATTCCATGTGGGCATCTCTTCAGTGCCTTAAGTGGAATATTCCATTTTTCAAAGTAAAATCCAGGGGTCATTTTATTGAAAATCTCTATATTCCCCATCTCTCTGGGGCATATATGTAATTAAATCTTTTCATCAAAACTAGGATTTATATTTCTATAAGATTCACGCATTCGAAAGGGTTACATTGAAATACTAATGAGTTAAGATCGAAAGAATCAAAATCGAGATAAGACGTATCTAGTACGGTATCGATTTTGGGCGTCGTGAAGAGGTTCGTACCTCATCGCATGTAACCAACTTTCAAACCCAAATGATGAATCTTCATATTACGTAAACCACGGGATCAATATTTTGAGTTTCGTAACTCAAAACATAGGTTTCAATAGGCATCCAGTCATGCCTAACCCAAAATGATCGGTGGCGACTCTAAGCGTTGGCCATTTCATGATGGTCATCCAAGACCAATAAGATAAGCAATTCATCTTATGGTCCCCTCACTGTGTCATAAGTCGAGAATCTGTACTTTCTCATTCTTATCACATCGTGAAGGAAAAGTCTCAATCAAGAAGACATTCCAAGTCAAAAAAATATTGTAAGTCATACGCATCCATAGATCCATGAAGATCCACCCTGGGGGTACGTTACGATAGGCTTCAATCATAATGGCATTAACATAATTACCTAATTAAGTGCATTTATATTTATAGACCAAGATTTGCCCCTAGCAAGGCATCGTGGCTATTCTATATGCAAGAATAGTCAACATGACTTTTGTGGAAACCTTTCAATACCTAGCTTCTTATTGTACTTCAGTTCTTTCACCAGATATCTATGAAAGGCCATGAGCATAGTGTAGTGTCTACTCATGTATTGATCTATATTATGTCTATAGCTTTCAGCTAACCTCATGAATTTTAAAAAAAATTCTCTTAAATCCATCATGCATTGGCCAATGACTCTATCAAGTTAACCAATGCCAAAAACATATGAAATATGTGCCAATGTCACTTGCAGTGGTGAATCCTCTATGGATCACTCATCCACATTTGTATGGTTCATGCCATACCCAAAAATCACCCTACCATAAGCATCCATCTATTGTAGACCCATTCATGATAGAATTAAAGCATGACACTTTTTAATAAGATGACCTAGTATCACAAGTTTGAAGACTAATATACACAACTGGCATATGAGAAAATATTCCATAGGCACTTATATGACTTATTGTGCACACAAATTTCATGTCGAAAATATTATAATGAAAATTTGGAGACAAATAAATCAACTTGATTTATCAAACTTGGGTTGCAATTTTTAGATATTCTTTATAATAAAGAAATCCTTTGATTCTTTTCTTCAAAAAAACTTTGATCCAAGAGTATTCAAACTTGATCTTGAATCAATAGGATCCACTTCAAAGGTCTTCTAGACTTGATCTTGACAAATAGAATTTATCCCTTTTTTGTTGTCGGAACAAGACCGAAGAGCAACTTCTTAAAGAACGAGAGTCGTGTTCTTCACATTCTTAAGAGAAAACTCTTAACACTTTGAAATGACTTGAATCTTCAAAATCTGCTTCTTCTCTTCAAGCTTGTGAATTATGTTCAATGGCTTTGGTGGAGACCCCTTTTTATAGTGCCAATGAGCCAAGTAAAAAATAGTTCTTAAAGAATATAACTCCTTTGAATTTATCTTGATAAATTATCTTTTAATTAATTTAATTTAATTAGAGATAAAACTCTTTTATTTATCTCTAAACTAATTTAAATTTAATCAGTCATAAAAACTCTTTTATTTATCTTTAAATTAATTTTAATTTAATCAAAGGCAAAACTCTAAATAAATTTTAATTTAATTAAAGTTAAATATCTATTTATGATATCATCAATTGCAAATGGTGATGCAAAATTTAATTCATAATTTTCAATTAAAAGAAATTTCAATTTACATTTGGCAATTTATGATTAGTCAAAATTTTTCTCCTTCTACAAATGCCCCCTCAAGACTTGGTTACGTACATGATTTTTTTTTTAGTATAGCAAGTAAGCAAGTCTTGAAATTTAATTTAATTTTTGATTTGTATTTGCTTGATCTTTGATAGCAAGTGATTGAATTTGCAATTGTAACCATTTGATCAAAGATCAAATTTAAGATGACCTATCCTTGGCTTACATAGAAGACAAATTAATATGACATCTAGAAGAAAATGGTTAAACTTGTTAAAAGAATTTGCTTTATACCAACCATGAGCTACATCCCATTTTTAAATTAATTAACCCATGTAAACATGAATGCTGGTATCGAAAAAGTTCATGCAAGACCAAATCCATATGAACAACACACTACAAAGCCTAAAAATATAATCTTCACATGGCTCACTTCAAAATTAAAGGATTTGACTTGATAAAATAAAACAAGAAATTCCATGCAAATTTATGACAATGCATGGCATCTTGAACAAGTCATTTCAACTAAGAATTTGATTTCCCAAGAACGATACATTCCATTAAAAGAATTTTTGATTTACTTGGAGTAAGATTGGTCTAATATGGTTTCAAACATTTAATACAATTGGGATTTTCAACCCAGTTCAAGTAGGATCTAAAATTTTTTTTAAATGCCAATCTTAGTCCAATTAAAACTAGCTTATCTTCTCTATAAAAGCAACACTTTTCCACTCAATTTTCTCATCAATTGCAAATCAAGATCTCTTTAAAAGTGAAACAAATATTCTTTCTACCTTTTAGTCTTGGTTCTCTTTTTTTCCTTCTAATCTAGGCATAGAAATCTCATGCATCATCCTTCACTTGTCAACATCTATGCATGAATCTTGACACTTTGCTTTTTTTTATTTGCCACCACAGACATCACATTTATTGATAATTACTATTAATTTTAATTTTTTTGTCAGCTTAGAGATTTAATTATATATCAAGGTAACATTTTTAATTCTATCCCAAGCTTTGTATCTGACATCATGTTTATCTCATGATCATAATTTTTTTCTTGTAAGACCACTATGGTATACTTTAAAGATCATCAAGATTATCTCGTTATTTTCTCTACGAAGGATAAAGATATTGAAAAAGGATCATATCTCTTCGCCGATAAACCCATATCTTGGTAGATACAAATCAACTTAGACATTGTTCATTCTTTTTCCTGCCTTGAAAGACTGGTTAATAGAACTCTCGCTAGCCTCCGAATCTTTCCCAAAGGGTCAATGTTTGTAATCAAATCTTCATGTCAAGACCATATGTTCATCTAATCTACATGTTAAAACCATAAGTTCATTCAATCTTCATGTCATGAAAAAAAGTTCATTCGATCTTCATGTAAAGACAAAAAGTTCATTCGATCTTCATGTAAAGATAGCAAGTCTGCTCAAGTTTGACAAGTCTTAGAACAAGGAAGACTACCGATGTATATAGAGCTATTAACATCATTATACCTTCATGATCAACATAAAGACAACGGCTAGTATATATGATGTTTGTGCATCATTATACATTTATGATCAAGACAAGGATGATGGCTAGTATATATGATGCTTACACATCATTATGCATTTATGATCAAGACAAAGATAACATCCTCATGCTTTATGAAATTTGGCATCAAACTACTAATATTTTTCAACTTATCACTAGGGGAGCTTTCATTATAGGACGTAAAAAAGGTAAGAATTTTGAAGATGATGATAAAGAAAGGTTGTCCAAGATATTGTAGTATCAAGATAGTGAAAGAGTATGCATAGAAGATGATGACCAAAGAAGACTGATCCACGATAGTGATGACTAAGGAAGATTCATCCATGATCTTAGCATCAAGATGAAGGAGACAGAGTATCTAAGAAGATTGATCCAAGATATTGATGACTAAAGAAGATTCATCCAAGATCTTAGCATCAAGATAGAGGAAGACAGAGTATTAAAGAAGACTAATCCAAGATATTGATGACCAAGAAAAATTTATCCAAGATCTTAGCATCAAGATGTAGGAAGATAAAGTATGCACCAAGCCTAATGAATAAAGAAGTTGATGATTAAGGAAGACTTATCCAAGATATTGATGATTAAGAAGAAGTAATCCAAGATTTCATATCAAGATCATAGAAAATGGAGAATACATCAGACTTGATGATCAAGGCATATTCTATGGCATCAAGATGGTGAAGGATAGAGCATACATTGAACTCGATGATCAAGGTAGATACATCCATGATACTAGTATCAAGATGATGAAAGATAGAAGATGCACCAACCTCAATGATCATAGAAGATTCAACATCAAGATGGTGAAAGATGAAGGATGCTTTGATCTTAATGATCAAGAAAGATTTGACATCAAAATGGTGAAGGATGCATTAATCTCTATAATTAAGGAAGATTCAACATCAAGATGGTGAAAGATGGATGATGCATCAATCTTGATAATTAAGGATGATTCAACATCAAGATGGTAGAAGACATTGAACTTAATGGTCAAAAAAGAATCATCCAAGACATTAGTATCAGCAAGGTGGTTGAAGATATTGCACTCGGTAGCCAAAGAAGAATCAATGAAGATGTCAACATGGTTGGCATCACCAAGGTGGAGGATCGACTTTGAAAAACTCCAAACATTTAACCTTTACCTTAAGACTTGAATATTGTTTGAGCATAAGGTTACGACGAACATCGACACCTTCCAATTGGGCATCAAGATTTGAGAGAAGATGCTCAAAGGTTGACATAAGGATTCAAACTTAATCATTTTATGCTTTCAAATAGACAAAAGAAATATTTAAGCCAAATTTTCTTTTTTTGTTTTGTTTTTTTTTCTTGTTGTTGTTGTTGACTGAACTTGGCAATGAAACCAAGCTGCCTAGTACCTTTAAAGGATCAAGTCATAACATAGTTCATTTTTTATGCCTAACTTTTGCTTAACCTATCCCAAACGAGATTTTCAACTTAGCGAGCATTTTTTCCTTTTTTTTTTTAAGCTCATGCTTAGGAGCATCATGTTCTTAAGTATAGTACCATATTAAAAACTTGCCATTGATTGGTCCAACATTAACACCATCTTGATCAACAATCTTGAATGCACCATTAGTATAAACTTCTTGAACAATATATGGTCTATCCTATTTGAAAGGATCTTGTTACCCATGCGATGTGTGGTATTTATGGGTCTTCTTACAGTAAGGACTATGTTTCCAACTTGAAATGACTATGGCTTAACTTTCTTGTTGAAAGCTTTAGACAATCGAGCTTGATAGCACTCCAAGCATTGTTGTGCTTCTAATTTTTTCTCATCCAAGGCTTTTAAATCCTCTAAGTGTAGACATCGATTGTCTTCATTAGTAAGACCTTCTTGAATTGTAATCCTTAATGATGGAATTTGTCAC
Source organism: Adansonia digitata (assembly GCA_029448705.1). Lineage (NCBI taxonomy): Eukaryota > Viridiplantae > Streptophyta > Magnoliopsida > Malvales > Malvaceae > Adansonia > Adansonia digitata. Next base: position 41,646 of record JAQSVH010171128.1, read on the forward strand.
TCAAGTGGTAGAATAGCTTCTACACTATAAAAAAGCAAATATGGAGTAGCTTGAGTTGGTGTGCGATATGTAGAATGATAAGCCCAAAAAGCTTCTCCCACCTTTCATGCCAATCTTTTTTTTTAAAATTAACCATTTTTTTAAGAAGATTACATAAAGTTTTGTTAAGGCTTCTGCTAATCCATTTGCTAGAGCATGGTACATTGAAGAGTGATATTGCTTTAAGTCAAATTATGCAAATAATTTGCTCATATCAAGCTACTTCCCATTATCAGTTATTATATATCTTAGAACGCCATGCCGATAAATGATATTGGTGCAAATAAAAGTTGCACCAATTTCTTTCTTCACTTCTTTGCAAGGTGACACTTCTGCCCATTTTGAAAAGTAATCTATAGTTGCAAGTATAGACATATGCCCTATCAAACTCTTAGGTAATGGTCCTACCAAGTCAAGTCCCCAACCATTAAATGGCCAAGATGTGACTATTGATGCAATGGCTTAGGAGGTTATGGATGAAGTTAGCACGAAACTGACAAGCTTTACACTTTTTGGCATAGTCCATGCTATCTTTTACCATTGTCAGCCAATAGTATTCCATCCTTTTGATTTAAAAGTGCAACTTGGCTCTAGATTAATGTGCACCACAAACTCCAAAATGAGCTTCTTATAGAGCTTCGGATGCTTTATCTTCTCTTAAACGTCAAAGAAAGACTCTATCAAAAAAAATAATGATAAAGTGTACCCTTGAAGTAAATATATCAAAGAGCTTAACATTGCACTTCTTTTTTAGGTTTTGGATCACTAGGTCCTTTACCATACTCTAGATAATCGATTAATAGTTGTCTCTAATTTAATTTTTTAATTTCACAAACTAAAACGGTGCTGGATTCTATATCCTCTTTTTCAAGTATAGTAATTGACAGTAAGACCCATTATTTACACAAAGAAACCTTTACTTCGACACTTGGTAATATAAGAGATGATGCTGAATTGGCCAAAGAATTTACTTGCTTATTTTCTTTTCTTGGCACGTGCTCTAAGTTCATGTTGTCAAACCATTCCAAAAGTTTATTTTCGCATGGTTGACATATGGTAAAAGCTTCAGTTTCTTCACTTCATAAAGTAAAAGAAGTTGGTTGATGACCAATTTAAAATCTCCATACATTTTAAGTTTGGTGGCTTTCATTTCAATTGCCATTTCCAATCCAATGATCAGAGCTTGGTATTCTGCTACATTGTTGGAACAATTTTTAGTGACAATGAATGCATAAGGCAACATATCACCTTTCAGAGTGATAAAGACAATACTCGCTCTAGCTCTATCTTGTTGTGTAGCTCCATAAAAAAACAACTTTCATGGCCTGAGAATTTTGATAAAAAGAACATCTTCGTTAGGAAGATCTTTAGAGAATTCCCAATCATCTAGAATATGATGGTTTGCAAGAAAATTAGTCAATGCTTGTCCTTTAATAGCCTTTTATGAAAAATAAGTGATTTTAAACTCTTATAACAAGAGAGCCCATTTTGCCAATCATTCACTAAATACAGCCTTGGACATTAGATACTTTAGAGGATCTACTCAAGATATCAAATGGACAGCATGATTTGCAAATAATGCCTCAACTTTTTAACAGCGAACATTACTGCCAAACAAGTCTTTTCACTAGGAAAATAATTTAACTCAGCACCATTAAGAGTTCTACTAAGATAGTAGAGTGCATTTTCTTTTCCTTTGTTATTTTTTTGTGCCAATAATGCTTCTATAGAACATTCTTGTGTAGCAATAAAAATGAACAAAGGTTTTCTTGGTATGGGTGCTTCTAAAACAGGCGACCGTAACAATAAGCTTTAATGCTTTTGAAAGCATTACTACAAGCTTCATCCTAAACAAAATGAGCATCTTTCTTCATTAATCGTTTGAATGGTTGACATTGACTCACCAAGTTTGATATGAAGCATCAAATGTATGCTAATCTTCCTTGCAAACATTTGAGCTCATGAAGATTACGTGGTTCTGGCATTTTCATGATCGCATCTATCTTTGACTGATCAATTTTAATTCCACGATATTGCACAATAAGCCTTAGAAACTTGCTCGAAGATGTGCTAAAAGTGCATTTTAGTGGATTCATCTTTAATTGGTACCTGCGTAATCTTTCGAACACTTGATGGAGATCAGTAAGATGATCCGCCCTTTTCTTTGACTTCATAACCAAGTCATCCATATAGCACTCGACATTTTTATGAAGCATATCATCGAAGATCTTTTGCATTGCTCTTTGATATGTAGCACCAGTATTTTTTAACCCAAAAAGCATAACTTTATAATAATATCTCCTTTTTGGAGTTTGAAAAGCAGTAAGTTCTTCAATCTTTAAAGCCATGTGAATTTGATTACAACCAGATGACACATCCATAAAAGACAAAGCCTCATGACCAGTTGTAGCATCCACCATTATCTCCATTAAAGGAAGAAAAAATCATCTTTTCAGTACACATTATTTAAATCTTAAAAGTCCACACAAATTCGAAGTTGGCCATCTTTCTTTCTTACTGGGATAATGTTTGATGTCCAAGTAGGGTACTTAACTTCTCTAATAAAGTCAGCTTTAATGAACTTGTTCACTTTAACTTCAATTTGAGGGATCAAGTCAGGATGAAAACGTCATTAAGCTTGTTTGATAGGTCTGACAATCTTTTTAACACCCAAATGATGCATAGCTATTTTTGGATCAAGCTTTGGCATTTCTTTGTAGGTCCAAGCAAACACGTCTCTATACTCAATTAGAAGGTAAAGATAAACTTTTTTTTTGTTAGAGACAAACAACAATGATAATGATTAGACGTAGATCTTTATTAGTACTGATGTTAACTTTTTTTAACTTATGTAGCCTAATTTCCTTCTTCAAATGATGAAGAGGCTTCTTGAGCATCTTCTTCCTGTGGTTCTTCATCAACTTCCTTTATAGATACATGATGCGAAGTGACTATTTTTGTTTCTTCAAGTTCTTCTTCCTCTAAAAATGTAACCTACTTGGTTATCACCACTACGTGCCTTTTAGCCTTCAAGCCTTCACCAGTAGTTACATTCCACTAGCTTTGTGTTTTCATTTGAGAAGAAATTTTGCTATGAAAATCCCTCATTTTATTAAAGGTTGAGATTTTTCTTTTGTAACTTTGGTTGCCTTTTTTGGCATTTGAATTTCCTAGTTTTGCATGTATGGGTATTGACTCACTTGTTGAAGCTTCATCAGCTTTTGACCTTATCCGCTCAAACACTGGCCTTTGAGGTAATTGAATGCTCAAACAATCAAACACTAAAACTTGCATTGAACGTGTTCCCAAATGACTAAACACTGAAGGTCTTGGAGGCATTATTGAATCTTTTTACTCTACAGGAATTTCTTCCACATTTATATATCTTGAAGTTTCTTTATGAATCTTTAATTTTACAGAGAAAATCCAAGTTTTTTTCTAGAGATTTTGGCATGATCAATTTTTTTTGCCTGACTTGAGAAACCTTGATTAGACTTCATGCTTTGCATTGCTAGATTCTTCTGCTGATTTAACAATATCCTCTTGCTTATATCCAGCTTTAACAATGAGTCTATAGGCATTAAAATCAAAGCCTCTAGCACGATGGGACGAAAGATCTTGATGTTTGAAGAGAGGTTGTTCGATTCGCCTGGCATATCCTTTCAAAGAGGATTTAAGAATTATTGATTCTTCCAAGTTAGTGAGAGGAAGAGTCAAATTTTTTAAACCTTGACTGATTTTATCTTCGTTGGCAGAAGGAATGAAGTTCTTTTTTTTTTTTGCTACAATTCTTTCAAAGGAGGAGTAATTACTTCTTCAATGAAAACACCTTTCACATAAAACTTGGCATATGCAAAATGAGCCTCGATTAAGGTAAAGGGTATAGCATCAGCAACAATTGTCTTGACTTGACCATTTCTACAATACTTGAAGCATTGATCAAGAGTGGAAGAGACCACACCATTTTGATGCATCCACGGTCATCTTAACAACATATTATATGTTGTCTTGGCATCAATCACATGAAAGAGTGGATAGGACTCCATATCTCCAATGAAAAGTTAAAGTCTAAGTTTTCCAAGAGCTCTTTGCCCCCTTGGTTGAATCTTTGAATCATTACATGACTTTGTATCATTTCATTTAAAGGAACTCAATTCCTCATTGTCTTTAAAGGGAGTATATTGACCATGGAACCATTATCCACCAAAATCTTGTTAATCTTTTGTTCACAAGCAAATCCCAGGATAAATAATGGTCGATTATGAGTTGATCTTAGCAGTAGATCTTTATCAGTGAAGCTAATGCTCGAGCCATAAGAATTATCTCTAGCTCCAATTGTAATTATATCTTTGTTATCTTCATCTTTAAATTTTTCATTACCATCAACATTGTAATAGGTCGTAGGGAGCAAATCTTCAATTCTAAATTGGATTGGCACATATTCATTTAAAATGATTGGTCTTTGTAACCTTTTCCAAGTCAAATTTTTATGCTTAGATGAACTTGTTTTTATCTGAGGCATTTTGGGCTTTGGAGCTTTACATTGCCATCCGATCATCTTAGCACTTATGAGGACCTTCACAGGCTTTAAAGGATGTTGCATTATAGTTCTTCGATGTGTGACTAATGTCCAGCCATCGTCATCCTTTTTGCTTCTTACAACAGATGGTTGCCCCCATTTGCTTGGAAATCCACCACTATACTTGCGTTTGAAAGGATTCTGATGGGATCAAAAGAGCCAATTATGGTTTTATCTAAGAAATTAGAATAAAGAACCATAGTGATTTATGCCATGTTTGTATACTTTATTTCCTTTTCAAATTCAATTTTCCCTTTTACATAAAGTGCCATGATTTTATCTTTCAAGATGAAACATTTCTCCATAGGATGACTAACTAATTAATGATATTTACAATAGTTAGGATCATTAACTCTATTAGCTTCTTCGGGCCGCCTCATCTTTGGCAACTGAATCAGCTTAGTCTTCAAAAGTTCTTCTAATATGCTAGCAACATCAACATTAAAGAAAGGGTATTCCTTTTTTTGTCTTTCCTTAAAGGTGACTTTAGCTTTGCCTTTGTTTTTGGTAAGTGCATGCTTTGCCTCTTGAACTTGTTTTGACTTAAAAAGGATCTTAAGAAGCTTGGCATCCATAGGCATGGACAGTTTGCTTCCTTTTGTATTGGAAAAGGATTTGCCTCATTTGCAAGTGTCTTGCTTTTCCTTGCCCTTTTTGGACTCTTTCACAATAGGCTCTTGATTTCTAAAAGATGACATACTTAGCTCTAAGTCATAAGCACGGGTAGCTTGCTCTTCAAAAGTCTTAGGTTTAATGCCTTAAAGAATGTAGTGCAAGCCCTAGTTCATGCCTTGTATGCGTATGTCAAGGGCAAAAGACTCAGACAATCTTTCTTTGCAGTTAAGGCTCAAATTCCTTTACCTATAGATGTAGTTTATTACTGGTTCATCCTTTATTAGTGTGAGCTAGTGAGCTCAATCATACTAATGATGAAAACAAGTGCTATAGAATCGATTGAAAAATTCTCGCTTAAGTTATTCCCAGCTATTAATCATTCCAGGCTCAAGATCTGTGTACTAATCAAAAGCATTATTACCCTTCAAAGATCGGACAAATTATTTTACCATAAGATCTTCGTAGGTTTTAGCATTATTATAAGTCTCCATGAAATACGCAACATATTGGCATGGATTTCCTTTTCCATCAACTGCTGAAACTTTAGAGTTGGTAATTTTAATACATCTTCAAACAATCAATTCTTGAAGAGTATGGCTTTGCATATATGTATGAAGGATGAGTGACGCTGTCAACATGACCCTTAATAGCTTCTTTGATAAGATCTTTGAGTTGACTTATTATGACCACTTCACTAATCTTTTACTCTGACTCTATAGCATCTTCGGTGTTGAAGTTCTTAGCATAATTTTGAGGATTGCATTGACTATTTTCACCTGAGGCCATTGATTTTTTTTCCAATGAAAGTAGCCATCCTATCCATCAGGAAGGCAACCTATTCATCTTTTTCTCTGATACTTGTAGCAATAGTGTTGACAGATTTTGCAAGAATTACAACTTGCTCTTCAAGTGACATAGTGCCAATTGTCATTACATTTATTACTCTAAAGTTTGATTTTGGAGAAGAAAGAGTTTTGGAGCTACTGCTTAAGCAGGTATCTTGCTACTTGGATGATTTTTGGTGATTTGGACTTGATCCAGAATCAAGTTTTTCAACAGGAACTTCTTATGAGTCTTAACTTGAAGAAGTCTCAAAGAGTGGATTTTGGTTAAGCACTAGAGAACTCAGATCATAAAGTTTAGAAAGAGATTTGGTCTTCGCCTTAGTGCTGTAGGATGAGTGGTGACATCCATGCTAGCTGATGAAACAGTGTAGACTACAAGATCAGCACGAGCAGGTTTGAAAGTTAGTTTGTTAACAAGGTTCTTCTTGGGAACCATTGTAACTTGATAACTTGAATTTTGAAGAAAAAAATGGAAGGCAAAGATCGTCCCACTGGGCGTGCTAGAAATTTGTACACATAAATTTCATGTCAAAAATATGATAAAGAAAATTTGGAGACAAATAAATCAACTTGATTTATCAGACTTAAGTTATAATCTCTAGATATTTTTTATAGTAAAGAAATCATTTGATTCTTTTCTTCAACAAAACTTCGATCCAAGAGTCTTTAGACTTGATCTTGAATCGATGAGATTCGTTTCAAAGGTCTTTTAGACTTAATCTTGACAAACGGAATTCATCTCCTTTCTATTGCCAGAACAAGATCAGAGAGCAACTTCTTAAAGAACAAGAACTGTGTTTTTCTCATTCTTGAGAGGAAACTTCTTAAGACTTTGAGAGGACTTGAATCTTCAAAATTTGCTTCTTCTTTTTAGGCTTGTAAAATATGTTCAATGGCTTTGGTGGAGACTGCTTTTCATAGTGCCAGTGAGCTAAGGTGAAAAGAGTTCTTAAAGAATATAACTGTTTTAAATTTAACTTGATGAATTATCTCTTAATTAATTTAATTTAATTAGAGATAAAACTCTTTTATTTATCTCTAAACTAATTTAAATTTAATTAGAGATAAACTCTTTTATTTATCTTTAAATTAATTTTAATTTAATCAAAGATAAAACTCAAATTAATTTTAATTTAATTAAAGATAAATATCTATTTATGATGCCATCAATTGAACATGGTGATGCAGAATTTAATTGATAATTTCTTAACTAAAAGAAATTTCAATTTAGACATGGCAATTTGTGATTGGTTGAAAATTTTCTCCTTCTACACTTATATCAAATGGAGTTCTAATACAAGCCATGTTCAGTGAACTTATTTTTACAAAATAAGCACCAATATGCTACCCCCTAGTATCTCTATACTTCAACTTTTATGAGTTCAAAGAGTTGCATCATCAAATGAATAGAGGCTTAGCATATGCTAGTATTTTTGCATTTTTAATGCCTTACCTCGACAATATGATAACTATGAATATTTTTAGAAATACAACCTTGATGCATAAGGATCTTATCATCATAACTCGTTACTAACTTTGCAAGGCCATTATGTTTCATGGGCTTTATCCAATTAGTTTCTGCACAAGTGTCAATCATGCCTCTAACATGAAGGTTTGCATTATTAACTTACATATGCTTCATCCAATCCAACTGCCTCCAAGGCATATACTAATAATATGTCTAATTGGCCCGTCCATTAGCTCAACGTAATTCCTTAACGGTTGGTTATTGATCAGGACAATTGAATTCAAAAGATTCTCCATATAGTGAATGATGCACTGGATACACTCCCTTTAGGAGTGTAGGCATTTTCTTCAATAAATAATGAAAATAATTTTTTGTGTTACTTAGATAGAATATATATCTAATTTGAGTAAATATTTATTTAAGATAAGAATGAGTGATTTAAATTAATTATATTTATCTTTTGATAAATATAAGAATCAATTTAAATTAGATAGATATGAGAAAATTAATTATTTATATATTTAATTTGTATTTATAAAGTCTTGTTTAAATATTAGTTTATAAATTTAATATGAATAATATTCCAAAGAAATTGAGAGAAAATTATTTTATTTATTTTAATTTGTGATTAAAATTAATTATTTCACTGTAGTTAATTTTATTTTGATAATTATTACATGATTATTCTATTTAAACAAAATTGCTATAATTTTATTTTGAATTAGAGTTGGAGTTATGAAAAATTATTTGGTCAAATAAAATTAACAATTTAATCAGAATTATATTAAGTATTCAGATTAAATAACTTGAAGTCCTTAAAATATATTGGGCCAAAATAATGTTTGGCAAAATTAGGGTTTGGTCAAAACATGGACAATACCCACGCTAAGGCAGGCGGCCAAGAAAGTTTTAAGGAGGTGATAAAATAATTATCTTAATCACAAATTAAAAACTGAGGCTACCTTATTCCTGATATAAATAAAAGGAAATAGCCTAGGGTTTAAGTTAGATCATTTGCGACCCCTAGGGTTTTCTATTACAACATCTTGTGATTCTAAACCTATTTGCACAAGATGATCTTAAAGGCGAATCAAGCCATACAATCAAAAGTTCATCGAGACAAAGAGCCCACACACTTTACCATTCAAGAATTGGAGAATAGTGGAAAGGAAAAGTTGGTTAAAGCTTTCACACTAATCTACTCTAAGCGTTCTTAGATGGCATCTGGGGATCAATAGCTCAAGTAATTTAATTATGTTGGTTTTATTGTATATGAGAACATGATCTAGTATGATTTGTTTTAAAATTTTTAAAATTCTGTTGCGCCATATGGTGTGTTTTTCCAAACAAGCAACCCTTACGTGTTAACTCCATAAAGGACTTTGTGATTCTAAACCTATTGGCACAAGATGATCTTAAAGGAGAATCAAGCCATACAATCAAAAGTTGATCAAGACAAAGAGCCCACACATTTAACCATTCAAGAATTGGAGAATAGTGGAAAGGGAAAGTTGGTTAAAGCTTTCACACTAATCTACTCTAAGCATTCTTAGATGGCATCTGGAGATTAATAGCTCAAGTAATTTAATTATGTTGGTTTTATTGTATATGAGAAAATGATCTAGTATGACTTGTTTAAAAATTTTTAAAATTCTATTGCGCCATATGGTGTGTTTTTCCAAACAAGCAACCCTTAAGTGTTAACTCCATAATCAGTATTGCCTTAGCAAAGGACTTTGAGTTAACATGAGCCAGATATATATGAGATATGTCCCTCCATATCAGTTGGGGTATTGAATCTTCTCCGGACCATTCATCTACCCTCTGTGTGTTTCACGTTATACCCAAAAAACCACCCTGCCTTAGGCATCCATCTATTGTAGACATGTTCTTGATGATCTCTAAGTACAAAACTCTACATACAAAATGACCTAGTGTCACAAATATAATGATCACTTACATTATTGACACATATTAGTATTTCCGTATACAATTGAGTGAAATACCATATAAAACTCTTATAGCAAGTTATGTTGAGTAAACTCGTTCTACTTAACAAGCACCCATATGCCATCCATAAGTAGCTCTATACTTCAACTTATGAGATCGAAGTCATATGCATCAAATGCATGGAGGCTTAACATATACCAGTGTTTATGCATTGTTAATGCCCTATCTTGATAATATAATGACCAAGAAGATTTTTAGAAACACAATTTTGATACATAAATGTATCATGTTATAACTTATTACGGTGCTTCGATAAGGCCAATTGTTTTATAGGCCTTATGTACATAAAATATGCATAGCAATTATTACATAGTTTCTTATAGATAAAGAACTACCTCATTAACATTAATAAAAGCCAATGTTTCTTTACATGAAATTACTAAATGCTAGTGCCTTACTAGCTACAACGATTGGCTTGCAAGGCTTACACTAACAATAGCCTTCACAAAGTTTAGTGGTTTTTAAGTGCTAACTAGAAGGCTAATTAGTTCACAACCAAAAGGTAGAATAAAAAATCCTTTTCTTTCACACAATTTAAGAATAGTTTTAGGGAAGTGTTGGCAAAAAAAAGGGAAAAGGGATCTCATAGGGACACAGACGTTGGCGCAAACTTTGGCAATTTTTCAACCTTGGGTAGCAATTATTCTCTCAATATTAGAAAATTATTTTCCACTTTTATTTAGATCAAGGGCTTAATTTAGGGCACCAATTTCCTTTAAGGACATCTTATTAAAGAACACAATCATGGCACTTTTAATGTCATCACTAGCCATCGATTCTACAGCATAATGGTACATTCGAAGTATACTCAACATTTTATTGTAGAATTATGGTGCCGATGAGGCAAAAACACAACTAAGGTTTCTATTCACCATAACTTGATTTTATTTCCTATACACGTTTAGTCATCAATCCGATAGCACAGTGGATTACTATAACATGTAAATAATCTTGTATCAACATTATAATAAGATGCTAATGTAGCGATTGATTTTACATATAGCTGATTTTTTACTTTTTGTTGACTTTTGATTTGACCTTTAAAGCAACTCTATTTTTCATTCAAATCTCTTCAACAACCACCCCAATTCTCTTCAAAGGCATAAATTGGTCAATTTTGACCATTCTTGGATTTCCAAGACTTAAGTCTTGGTTTTTCAAATCAAGCACTTTCCCCCTAAATTGATCAACTATGCTCAAATGTCTTTTCTTATCAAACTAAACCCATGGAATTATTTTAAAACCTAGGTTAGATCTTTTGATTATCAATAACTTATTCGAAAAGATCCAAACTTAATACCAACCAATTTTCTAAAAATTGAGAAAAAGTCAATAAGAGGGTCTGGACAAAATCAAGTGTCTACAGTATTCAAAGTTATAATTTGCATAATATTTTGAGAAATTAATTCACCCTCATCTTGATTTCATCAGCATAAGGTCTATTAACCTTGATTTTGATTTTGATATAACAAACAACTTAAATTAAATTAATGCTCAACTTGGTAATTATGTTTAAATTGAAAGGCATCTTTAAAAATACTAAGTTTGTAATTTTTCAAAAATTAGTGAGATGTGTTTGAGTCAACAAAAATCATTTCATAAACAGTGTTGAAGGTTAGTATTGATTCAAAGAACATATGTATCGATACTCTGCATAAAACCCTTTAAATGTATCGATACAAAAAACATATGTATCAATACAGGTTCCTTAGTATCAATACTCACTCCATGAGTATCAATACAAGGCTTGGCAGTAGCTAAGGTTTGTATGAAACCCTCAAATGTATCGATACAAGTGTGTATGTCTCGATACAGGCTGCTTAGTATCAATACTCACTCCATGAGTATCAATACAAGGTTTGCCAGTAGCCTAGGTCTGGCTGAACCCTCATATGTATCGATACAAAGGTATCTATATCGATACAGCTTGCTTAGTAACGATATTCGACTACTAGTATCGATACAATAAGTTGTAACGGTCATCTTTTTGAATTATGTATCGATACTATTGGTATTGTATCGATACTATAGCACGGGATTAAATGGAAATAAGCATTTATGAATACTACAATGGCTCTCCAACCACCATGTTAAATGCCCAACATCTATGAATCAATTTGCAGCTATAAATGGAGGTTCCAAACAGCTGAAGAGGTAGAGATACAGATTTTATTGAATCAAGAAAAAAAATAAGAGCTCAAAATCATCAAATTCATTATTTTCCACTTTTATCAATTTATACTCTTCAAGTCTATTTGTATCTTATTCATCTTGTACTTAAATTTTAGCAAACACCTTCCTACTAGAGGTTCAAATTGTTTGCAAAACACTTCTTTTATTTTATAGAAGGGGTTGTGTGAAAGTGAGTGAAAATAGCTCAGAGTTTGGAGTATAATTCTCAAAGTAATTGAAAGGTTCTATCTAAGCCTTAAAAGATAGTTGTGTAAGGTTGTACCTTAGCCTTAAAGGTAATAATTTCCTTAGTGAATTGTGGAAATCACCTTGGTAAGAAAGTTCCAAGAAAAAAGGACATAGGTACGAGTTAAAGGGCCAAACCTCTATACATTCATTGTTAGTTTTTCTCTTCCTTATTCTATCTTTAATTTTCAATTTACTTTAAATTTACAAAGTTTTTATAGAACCAATTCACCCCTCTTTTGTTTCAATCTCTCTTTTAAAGCTAACAATTGGTATCAGGTGCTTTGGTCTCCATTATAGGTCTCACAACCTTGAGAAAAGATCCTTGATAGCTTAAAAATAGAGAATGCAAACATTGTAATCAAAGCCTCAAGAAGTCCATAAGAGTTGAAAAGCCAAGATAAAGTTTGTCTTATGGCATTTGAGACAAATGCAAATGCTATAGGACTTGAAAGGCATTCCATCATGAGACCTCCACTCTTCAATAGTGACAACTACACATATTGGAAGACAAGGATAAGGCTCTTTATCCAAGCAAACGACTATGAAGTATGGAAAATCATCGTCAATGGTCCGCATGTTCTAAAAAAAAAGTCAGAGATTGCATTGTGCCAAAAGAGGAAGAAGAATTGGATGCATAAGACACCAAAATGGCATAACTAAATGCCAAGGCCATGCACACATTATTTTATGCTCTTGGTCCAAGTAAGTACAATAGAGTCTCACTATGTGACAATGCAAAGCAAGTACGGGACAAATTAGCAACCACACATAAAGGAACAAATCAAGTCAAAGAATCCAAATAAGCATGCTCACACTTGACTATGAATTATTCAAGATGAAGATGGATAAAACCATCAAAGAAATGTTAGATAGATTCATGGACGTCATCAATGGGTTAAAGGCACTCGAAAAGACCAATCCAAAAAAAAGATGGTAAAGAAGCTACTCAACAGTCTTTCCAAATCTTGGGAAGCAAAAGTGACAGCAATTAAAGAATCTAAAGATCCCAACACACCCTTTTTGGATGAACTCATAGGTTCCCTTTTAACCTATGAAATAAAGATCAAGCATGGACAAGAACCATTAAAGAAGGCAAGTGTTGCCTTTAAATCAACCACACCTAGTGATGATGATGAAGAGGTCATGGAAGATGAAGAAATGGCTATGTTCGCAAAAAGATTCAACAAATTCATGAGAATGAACAAAGCAAGAAGACCTCCTAGAAAAGAAATGATGAAGGGAGATTCAAGCAAGAAAGACAAAGAATAAATTATTTGCTATGAGTGCAAGAAACCGAGAAATATCAAATTTGAATATCCAATGTGGAAAAAATCAAACCCGAAGAAGCAAAAGAAGAAGGCAATGGTGGCCACATGGAGTGCTAATGAACTTTCGATAATGATGATGAGGAGGTGGCCAACCTATGTCTCATGGCTCATGATGAGCCTAAGGTATCTTCTAATGC